>PJEM01005279.1:15623-86746 GCA_004023845.1 Helogale parvula
GGGGAACAGAGGATCTGATGTGGGCACCATGCTCACAGCAGAGAGCCCGATATGGGGCTCAAACTCACGAACCGTGAGATCATGACCCGAGCCGAAGTTGGACATTTAACTGACTGAGCCACCCAGGTGCCTCTGGAAGACAGGAATTAAATGTATTCAACTCCACCACCAAGCCCAGCACCGCGCCCGGCATGCGGGACACGGTGAGGGCCGGCCAAGGGAAGGAGGATACGATGCCATCTTCCTCGGGCCTCGTGCCAGCACGGCAGGAACCCAGTGAAAGATCAGGAGGAGGAGGGGGGAACGAAATTGAAGACATGTGACAGGAATGAGAAAACATGGTAGCATTGCAAGTCTGCACACCACAGAGACATCACAAAAATGGTGTTTCCTTTTTGGGGAGAAACAGCCAAGGTTGTCCATTATATATCTCGTTGCACATATGTTCATAAAACAAAAGATCTATACAAATATTAGAGCTGTATAATTAAAATTAATCACTAAAAGTTAACTTTAGTCATTAATTAAAACTTAAAATGTTATTAGAATATTAAAAGTTTTACATCTTTATTGGTACCTTTATTAATCAGTCATTGTTTTACGAAAATTAAAGATTAGGGGCGTCTGGGTGGCTTAGTTAGTTGAACATCCAACTCTTGATTTCAGCTCAAGTCAGGATCCCAAGGTCATGGGATTGAGCCCTACATCAGGCTCTATGCTGAGCGTGGAGCCTGCTTAAGATACTTTCCCTCCCTCCCTCTCTCTCTCTCTCTCTCCATCCCTCTGCCCCTCCCCTAGCTTGCACTCTCCAGTTAAAAAAGAAGAAGAAAAAGAAGAAAGAAAATTAAAGACGAGATTTATGCCACTGGTGTTTGTGTTGTGGCATTTGGAAGTCAGCCAAACACTCAAAAATGAGAATTTTAATCATTGCTTCTATGCTTTTGTTTCTTTACCCAAATACATCACGTTCTGAAGGCCAGTCCTATTCATCATTGGCTTGTGTATGTGAGGTCTAGATGAAGATCTTGACACTATTTGTATTCAGATACCTATTGTTGTAAAGATATTTAGTTTTAACATGTGAAAAACTCTTTCTGGCTTGATAGATGACTTGGTTTTAAGAATATCATTAATACTCAAAGCTCTTACAATTTTTGTGAAAGCAAATACACAAAACGTGTCTGAACACCCCTGGTAAGCCGGATGGGCGCTGCCAGCCACTGGCTAACGTATCTGATAAGCCCGGGCAGCCCCGAGGTAACCTGCAAACAGCTGTTGTTAGGGACCGCAGGAGTTATTTACTTCCTACAATGGG
This sequence comes from Helogale parvula, assembly GCA_004023845.1. Lineage (NCBI taxonomy): Eukaryota > Metazoa > Chordata > Mammalia > Carnivora > Herpestidae > Helogale > Helogale parvula. Next base: position 16,939 of record PJEM01005279.1, read on the forward strand.
TTCAGAAAATTCCCTCACTTCCAGCCCAGCCTTCCAAGATGCCTCGTTGGGAGAAAATCGAACTTCCTTCATTCACGGCCGTTCTTGCCCATCAGTCTGGGCTCCGAAACCCCGCACGGGAGCCCCGCTGCTCTGCTGATTGCTCACTCCAACACAGGACAACACACAATTTCAAAACTCACAGTGTCACAGGGTCCCACAAGCTGGATTAGGAACGGCTAACTATCTAAACCAAACAAAAACTGAAAATAATAAACAAAACCCTACAAATACAAGCCTTTTGTTGAAGTCCACGGGACAAAGTTAGGCAAATAAGCTCTACCTGGCCGGCAAATTTACTCGGATTTTATACAGAATTGTCGTATTTCATTCAGTCAATGGGGCACTAAAATCTGCCTCTGATTTCTGACTTGCTACAGAGTATTATCGGCTCGGGCCACCACGGCTCAAATGGAAGGTTCTGTTCTCTGGTCTCTCCCTAATTCCTTAGCATCAGACTCTGCTGGAAAAACAAAGTTCTAACCCAGTGGTTCACATTACAAAACCAACAAAACTATCATTGTCTTATAGAAAAAGCTATCAAACATGCATAATACGGATTAAAAAGCTCACATGGATAAATGAAATCACATTATTTCTATATCGACTTGATGTTAACTCTCCCGAAAATGCACGACTGTGTGCATATCTTTAGTAAGGGGGGGAAGGGGTGAGACAATGACACTATACTGACAGTCTTAATTTGAATATTCTGGTAAGTGGGAGGCTTAACTCCCTATTCATGAAGGTATCTCAGCTTTAGATTTCCGTTTGCGTTCTGTTCGTTTCGATAAAGATCCTGCTACGTTCGTTCTCTCTGGCTCAGGAATGCCAGATGGAGAGGACATGGAGCCCGGGAAGGCCCACAGCTCCTGCAAGAGAATACCGAGGGGAGCTTCTTGCCAGGAAAATTCCCCGTCCTCTTAAAACACAACCATTTCAATTTAACTCACTTGTTCCGTTTGGAAAGCCTCAAGACCTGTGAGCTCCCCTGGGCCCAGGAGGGGCTGCTAGAGTCAGAATATACTTACCCAAAGAACTGGCTGAGAGACATTAAAATGGGGGGGGCGGGGGGGAGCCACAGGGGCAGGGGCTTCCCGATGCCCGCAGCTGCCATCAGAACCAAAGGCAACAAGGCAAAGTTCTGCTATCTCAGGTCCGAGAGGGGCTGCCGGAACTCTTTGGAAGAGCTCAGGAGCTGGACGAGGGGTCTGAAAGTCATTCTCTTTTGAGATTCCCAGGCAATTCGGAAGGGCCACACAGGGAAGATTCATGACACCTGTGTGTTTTCCCCAACTAATACTTAAAACTTTACAATTTCTTAGGGGACTGAGTCAACGTAGGTAAAACTTCTTTTAAAAAAGGAACACCCACCCACCTGAGAAAGGGCAAACAAAAACTAGACCGACTGCTCAGGCAACGCCATGAGGTGAGTCAAGCTGATTGTCATTTTGACCTTGCTTTGCTTTAATTCAGGAGCCTATTTAGAAATGTAACAAGCGACCCTCTTCATTCGGCTCAGCTGGCAGAGCTAATAGGCTTCTAATTAATTTCCAGAAGATTGCTGTTATAACTAACAGGTTTTAAACATTTGGTTGATTGGGGAAAATGAATTGAATATAATGTATTTGATTTGGAAAATTAGTTTTCATTCTATGTGCTTACCCTAATAGTGTTTATTTTAAGTTTACATGATTCCATTAAGAGTCTCAGAACAGCACCGGGTTGTTTTTATCCTTACGGAGTCCTAACCAACTTTAAAAAAAAAAAAAATCAATTTACATTTTGATTTTTGTTGGCCTTTATTCAAGGGCAGGTTAAATTCATTTTTGTGGCTTTAATAAAAAAAAAATCTTCACTCGCTAATACAGCAACGGGCCCAAATACTTCAAAATGATCCCAGTGATACCTCAGTCAAAAGCCTGCTCATCGAATGCAAATCCTTTGGAGAAAGGCCTCTGCACACCAAGTAAGATGAACCAGTTACTACACTGTTTATGAAGCTTCCCTTGATTCCTCCTGACAACCATTTAAACAATGAATGTTGGGAAATGTCCCTCAAAGAATCAGCAACAATGGCAGAGATCAGAGCTTTTATATTTCACTAATACTATTTTTAAAAGGAGAAAATATTTCTTCCTGAAGGGATTATGGGAAGCCTTATTAAAGACACCTGCAAACAAAACAAGTGACAATAGACCTTTATCATAATTGATAACTGAGTTATCCTTTAGACACCACTCCTTTCTTGGAGACAATAACATCGAGATTTACCTTTGCTATTAGAGTCAAGCAATCAGCTAATTGGGACTACTGGTATTCCACCAGGGTAAGTCTCACCACGATTAGGTGAGCGGATTATAAAAAGGCCCTGGTCTCTGTGGTTAAAGAGAAGAACAGCGAGACTAGAAGTTTCTCTCCTGAGGCTGCTGAGAATGTTTCATAATGAACTCAGGTAGCATCGATCCCTGTGTCTCCACGCATCACTCAAAACTACGTGGGTAACTCTAATCACGAGGACCAACTATGCGCCGCGCACGCAGTGGGGCGGCCAGCTCTGCAAGCTCAGCCGCCGCCTAACTTGCACCTGCAAAGAAACAGGACCTTTCCCCACCTCTTCTCGGACTGACAATCGCTGACAAAACGTGACCCTGTTTTAGTGAAAGACTGCTTCCTGGGGAGAAACTACACAGCAGAACCCAGCAGGGCACATGTATGAAGTAAGTGTGCAGGAGAGGGAAGGAGAAGTCAGAGGTCTGCGCAGGAAAAGTGCTCTGCCCCGGAGTCTCCTTTCTTCCCGCCTGGAACAGTGCATGCCTGTCCTTGCCAGAGACGCTCTTTGCCGGCAGCCACTCACCACTGCATCTCCCCTGTGACTCACAGAAATGCCTGTGGTCATTTTGGACCTATTACTGATTTTTATGACACAGCTAATTTTCTAAATTAAGTAATTCTGGCTCCTTTTAGAATAGTGTCTCCAGAAAAATCCCTCTAAGTTTTAACTGGTTGTGCATCTGGGCACTGAACAAAAAGTGTGGGGGAGGTGGAGGGTGGGGGGAAAAGCAACCATCAGGATGAAGCCATAACTGCAGACCTCAGTGGGAGCATTTCTACTTCCTGGCCTTACAAAGGGTTCATGACGAGACACAGAGTGTTCATGACTAGACTACTTGGAGAGAGTGAAACACAAGGTCACCAAGTATTAGCAACGGCAGCAGCGAGTTCACAGTATGTGTGTGCAATTGTGATACATGCATTTCATTTAAAAAACAAAAACAAAAAAACAACTGTAGAAATGAAGAAGAAAGCCCCCTGTCCTGAATCACTGAAAAGCAGACAGACTTAAACAACAGGAAAAGCATCCCACGTGTGCGGCAATACTGAGCAAGCAGATGAGGCATGAGATGACCCAACATCCTTCTTCAGAACCTCAAGTTCACAGACAAAACAAATGCTGTACAGGAGGTATTTGTGGGATTGTTGGGTTTAAAACACACAGACATACACAGACACCTTAAGACTTAGTGCAATCAACGTGTGAAAGAAAAGCCGCCTAGAAAAACAAAAAAGACATTTTCTGAGATGACTTTGATCCTATACTCAAATTATTGGCTTAAATGTACTTTCCTTTAAAGGCTTTGTATCTACAATAACTGCTCCCTATTGTCCTTGCTAACAAAGCATTATTTTCACCTTATTACTACTAATCTTTTCTTTGTTAGTAGCCACACCTGGTTTTATCCCCAAAAATGGTGCAGTAAATATTTGTCCTTTGTGGTAATACAATGCATAATTTAGTTAATCTAGGCTATCTTTCCGTGAGAGGTGATTGTTTCTCTATTATGAAATGTGTTCACAGGCAAGTGCAATCCATGCCAGATGCCTGGAAGGCAGATGCAGAGCCACTTACCAAGCATGTAGCTGCTTCGAACCAACCTTGACATGACTCTGTGGCCACTCCTACACGAGGCATTACTCATGTTAACTTAGCCTCCGAATCAGAGCCACACCTTTCTTTCACAAACACTGCCTTTACTAAGATAACATGACATCCTTGGGCCCAAGGGCCCACCCTTGGCCCCCAAGAAAAGGACTTGAAAGAACAGGAAATGCAGTTTTCCATTTGAGACCTTGGCATCGCCGTCTACATTACCTGGATGAAATCTAGAAACGTCAGGGGCAGCAAGTCGTCCATGTGCCCAATGTCTTTGGAGAAGCGATTTAAAATTCTTCCTACAAGAATAGGATATGAGAAATTACTCATTTCCCCGGCCAGGCCCTTTAAGAGAAACAATTCACAGACAAATCAAAACAGTATTTTAAATGCATATGCATTTAATATATTACGCATTCATATGAAATAAGCCGAAGTCAGTGGTAAAGGAAAAGAAAATAGGAGGATATCTAAAGAGAAACAAAAATACCACCAACCGGCAGTGAAGAGGGAGTTAAAATTTGGCCCTGATTTTTATAAAACGGAAGGGAAGAAAATCTCATGGCAGGACTGGGAAGGGCTGGTGGATTTCAGAACACTCCCTCCGTGGAGATGTTATCTAAGATGCCCTGGCGGGGAGGGGCGCCTGGCTGGTAAATAAACAACCACAAAATACATAAATGGACCCCAACTGTTATACTCATTTCGCTTCAGTTATCAGAATTTTGCTAAGTGGTATATTTTAAATAAATGTAACTAATTAATCTCACTTTCTTTCCCCCTGAGGATGGTTCACAGCACCTCACATTCTGGCACATGCTGGAACCAGTGGTGAGTTTTGTGCTGGGGTAGTAAGTGGCTATTTTCTGAGGTACACTGATGGTGGTGACAAACACAGGCTCCTTAGATTTCCAACACGACCAGAGGAACGTAGGCAGGAAAGAAGGAAATATTACTTAATGATTAGAGATGGTTTCATATCACTCATTGTATTTCCCATCTCAGAATCCATGAGAACAGTACATCCTAAAGGCTTCAGAACTGGAAAGTGAGAACAAGTTTCTAATAAATATCTAGTCTTTTAAATGAGAAGATTTTAAAGAACTTGAAGTTACACACACACACACACACACACAGCCTATTTTGTGTAAGCAACTCCTGAGAAATGGGTTTGTCTAAGCCCCTGAACTACTTTTGTGATGGAGGCTTCCGGAAGCCAGCCTGGAGGGGAGATGTGACATCCCCCCGGGGACCCTTCAGACTAAGCCACAACTTGACCCTGAATGGCCAGAGGCGGGTGCCAAAGCCTCCACAGCCTCCACTGCGGGAAGCGCAGGGTCACTCATGCAAAGAGCTGGCACCACTGAAGGCTTGGCCAGGCCACACCACGACACTCCCCGGCCTCTGTTTTCTTGACTCAAGTTCAGGAAATACAGACTCCAGAAACCAGCTTCTTGCGTTGACACTTTGGCAGGCCGGGTGACAGCTTTTCTGAGCCTCGAATAATACCTCCTTGAGAGGGCGATCCGGAGGATTAAATGGGCTCATGCATGTGAAAGAACCTGGTCAGGATGCCAGGTATGTTATCGGGTGCTGAAAACAAAAGACCAAGGTGCGAGAATTACTGCTACCCAGAGATCGGCAGCCAGTCTCCCGGCAAAGTCTGTCCACCACGCGCTGCCTGGTGGGGCTGTTAAAATGCACACTCAGTAGCTTCAGGCAGGAGCTGAAGATACTGCATTTCTAGCTGGGGGCGGGGGGACGCCCTCTCTGCTGCCCCCAGACCACACTTTGCAGGGGCCAAAGGTTAGGTGGTTGTTTACCCAGTAGTGCTTTAGAAACATTACAATCAGACGGGCAGTTTCCCACATATTCTTACAGATTTTGTGGACCACCTAGTTACTTTTTAACTCCCCAAAGTATCAATACCAAGATAAGGAAAATAGGCACCTAAAAAATGTTAAAAGGCACAGTTTAAAACACTTACCATTCTTCAAAGGAAAACTACGATTTTCAACATAGTTGGGACTCAGAACACTGCAAAAGTATGGTTCAGCTTAAAAAATACTGAAACCAATATTCGAGTTGTTGGGTTTGTTTTTTGTTTTTTTTTTTTTAAAGATGAAACGGCAACAGAGAGATCAATGATACATAAAAACCATCCCTTTCCCTTCTACCAGATGCAGGAGTCTTACGGTCTGAAAGACCCATGGTTGGCACACGGCATAAAATACAAGGACAACACAAACAACTGAGAAAAACCATCTCCCCAACACGGCTACTACCATAACTGAACTGAACTGGATGTCAAAACCCTAAACTCTCATTCACCAAGGGGCGGAGTCCAGAAAGTGTAAGATTGGAAGAGTCAATAAGTTACTTCCTTGCTCCGAGAAACCATTAATGGGACCAAGGGTGTTTGCAGGCTATTTCATCTGGCCCTGCCACAGCCTGCTAGAGTCAGAGCCGCGATTCCAAGTTCATGGCCTCGTAGTTCTAAACTTTTCTCAAGGGTCCCCAAATCAAACCCATATGATGAATTCCCTTCACACACATGCCATGCCTCTTCGTTCAAACGGCATCTGGCCCTGCTGGAACATCTCCAGGGATGCGGAGGGAAGGGGGCTTCGCAGTGAGGTGGGGGAGCCCAATCCATTTTCAGATCCTGTTCTGTTAGGCAGGGCTTTCTTATTAAACCGAATCTTGCCTTCCTAGAACATGCAACCCTCTGCTTATTCTGCTCTTAGAACCACATGGAATGAATCTAATTTCTCTTGACATGACAGCCCTTCAAATGCTCGAAGAAAGTTAATCATATCCTTTCCAGACTTCTCACATGCAGTCAAGCCCCTGGTGCCTCAATTAACCCTCATACGGCACAGTGTCCCATCTCGGCCACCGCTTCCTGCCCAGACACAGATGGCCGGTCTCCATGAACGCCTTGTGCCCGGGATTAAAATCAATAGTTCAGGCATTGTTTGATTACCTTGGGCAGACTCACAACACCCTCTCCCCTATTCCGCACAGGATATATAACCACTCATGAGGCCAACAAGCACGGTCAGTGCTGGTGGCCAGATCGCATTTCAGACTCATATATGATGAAAATCCACAACCCACAGGTAGATTTGGGGAAAACAACCGGGCAGTATGTATGAACAACTTGAAGAACTCATCCCTTGCCTGGGTGGCTCAGTCGGTTAGACGTTGGACTTCGGCTCAGGTCATGCTCTCGTGGTTCACGAGTTTGGGCCCTGCGTCAGGCTCTATGCTGACATCTTCAGAGCCTTGAGCCTGCTTCAGATTCTGTATCTCCCCCTCTCTCTGGCCCTTCCCCTCCCTCCCTCTCTCTCTCAAAAACAAATAAACATTAAAAAAATTATTCAAAAAAGAATGCATCCCTTATGACCTGGGAATTCCATTTCCAGGGATCTATCCAGGGAGTAAATGCATCATAGCTGTTCGGTGTGGGTTATTAGGCAAGTAAGAACTAGGAACTTGAACAATAAGTCTGAAACAAGTCTATAATGTATTGTGTGCAATTAACTTTTTTATCAGCGTTCTTTTTCTACACTATGTATGACTTGTGTAAGGAAGAAGGTGGGGAGGGAGAGAAAGGGTGGGAACCAAGGGGAGGGGGAGGCAGAGACCACCCTTGAAGTCCACACGGCCAGAGAGCCCACCGTTCTGTCCACAAGACAGGACCTAATGGAAGAGGTCATAAAACTTCTTGTCCAAATAAAAATTTGTAAGCCATCTTATTCTAGGAATGGATTCTATAGTCTGCAGTGGAGTCAATCAGCTATTAGCCGAGTTCTGACATCTCACTCAGACCCAGGTCTCCTCAGCCTCCTTCAAACCAAACTATAATGTGACACTTCGAAGCTCCCATGTCCAAAGAGGGCTCTATTCTTTTTAGGTGTTTTTAAATATTTTTTTAAAATAGTTTATTATCAAATTGGTTTCTATACAACACCCCGTGCTCTTCCCCACAAGTGCCCTCCTCCATTACCATCACCTCTTTCCCCCTTCCCCTCCCCCTTCAACCCTCAGTTCATTTTCAGTATTCAGTAGTCTCTCAGGTTTTGCGTCCCTCTCTCTCTCCAACTCTCTTTCCCTCTTCCCCTCTCCCTGGTTCTCCATTAGGTTTCTGCTGTTCTCCTGTTAGACCTATGAGTGCAAACATATGGTATCTGTCCTTCTCTGCCTGACTTATTTCGCTTAGCATGACACCCTCAAGGTCCATCCACTTTCCTACAAATGGCCAGATTTCATTCTTTCTCATTGCCATGTAATACTCCATTGTGTATGGATACCACATCTTTTTGATCCACTCATCAGGTGATGGGCATTTAGGCTCTTTCCATGATTTGGCTATTGTTGACAGTGCTGCTATGAACATTGGGGTACATGTGCCCTATGCATCAGCACTTCTGTATCCCTTAAATATTTTTTTAAAATACTTATCTTTTGAGAGACAGAGCGAGTGGCAGAGTGGCAGAGAGAGAGAGGGAGACACAGAATCTAAAGCAGACATGGGGCTCTGAGTGGTCAGCACAGAACCATGAACTATGAGATCATGACCTGAGCTGAAGTTGAATGCTTAACTGACCAAACCACACAGGTGCCCTTTCTTTCTTTTTTTTTTTTTTTAACAAAAAAGAAGGTATGTTTAGGTATCATAAAATATTGAGATACATTTTTATTGAGATATATCTTTTCGTCATATAATATTCACCCATTTCAGGAGTACAATTCAATGAATTTAAGTAATGTTACTGAGTAATATAACCATCACCAAAGATTAACTTGAAAACGCTTTTGTTCCCCCAGTAAGATCCCTTGTGCTGTTTACAGGGACTTCCTGTTCCTACTCGTAGCCTCGAGCAACAACTAGTCTACTTTCGTGGTCTATAAATTTGCCTTTTCAGGACATTTCATACAAATGGAATTGTACAGTATGTGGTCTCTTGTGTCCTTTTACTTGGTCCAACATTTCTGGGTCATCCATGCTACAGGGTGTCATGAGTTCCCTCTTTTTTTTTTTTTTTAATGTTTATTTATTTTTCAGTGAGACAGAGAGATTGTGTGAGGGAGAGGCAGACAGAGAAAGAGACAGAAGATCTGAAGCAGGCTCTGAGCTAAGAGCAGAGAGCTTGATGTGGGGCTCGAAGCTACAGACTGTGAGATCATGACCTGAGCCAAAGTCAGACGCCCCACTTTATTTATTAAAAAAATTTTTTTAATGTTTTATTTATTTTTGAGAGAGAGAGAGAGAGAGAGAGAGACAGCATGAACAGGGGAGGGGCAAAGAGAGAGGGAGCCACAGAATCTGAAGCAGGTTCCAGGCTCTGAGCTGTCGGCACAGAGCCTGATGAGGGACTTGAACCCATGAACCATGAGATCATGACCTGAGCTAAAGTTAGAGCTTAACCAACTGAGCCACCCAGGCGTCCCACGACTCTTACTTTTAGTGACAAGGACTGTGGAGACCCTGCAACCAAGTAAGGCCTGAAATAACACTCAATACCCCCTCAGCAAAGACATAAACAATTTTCATGCTCTAAGGCACAGTTTCTCTGACACTTTACTTGATGGAGACCATTTCAGCTTGCTTCCAGATTCCCTCTAGGTTCTGGGTATATTCTCAGAATATCTCGTAAATCCACTTGGTGGTCTAACTACTTTTCATGTGTCTCAGTCGGACATTCACAGTCGGCTACACACCCTCTGTAAACCGAAACCTTATTTCACACACGACCTAAGCAACAACATGTCAAGTGCCCAGCAGGTTCCCCAACGAGATTTGCTAATAAAGTACCATAAACCCAATGGCTTCCCAACTTTTTTTTTTTTTTAAGATGGACTCTTACACAAAAGCATAAACAAATCTGTAAACTACATATCAGAAAGGCAGCTCTCACTAAAGAGAGATGGTGAGAGCTGGATCCCACTTGACAGCCTCTTCCGCGTGTTGACTGAGGGATGTGATCAGAGCTTCGTTTGGTCACCAGGGATTATACGGATGCTCTGGTCGTCTTTGAGCCGTAAACACATCAGCAAACACACCAGGACATGGAGGGCTGGTGAGTATCTGAGTGGCATAAGATCAGAAATAGCCCAACACTCGTCAGAACAATGCTCCCAACGTTAATTTGTACACAAATCTCCCGCAGACCTGGTTAACACATATATTCTTGAGAGCTACGGCGCCGCCTGAAATCCCGTGTTTCTAACAGCTCCCAGGTGATGCGGTCCAGGGATCACTCTCTGAATAATAAGAAAGAATCTGGACAGTTCCTTCAGTCTCAAGAACCTACGTACATGATAATCTTGTCACCTTTACATGCATAATTACTGCCCTTTCAAATTCCTTTTTTAAATGTTGATTTTTTTTTTATTTTGAAGGAGAGAGAGAGAGAGAGAGAGAGAGAGAGAGAGAGAGAGAGAGAGAGAGAGAATGCGTACCTGGGAGCAGAGGGGGCATGGAGGGGGAAGGAGAGAATCCCAAGCAGGCCCCATGCTGTCAGAGCAGAGCCCAGCCCAGGGTCTGATCCCACAAACTCCCACAAACCGAGAGATCAGAGAGATCATGACCTGAGCCGATATCAAGAGTCAGACGCTTAACGGACTGAGCCCCCCAGGCACCCCTAAACTCTCTTCTTTCATTTCAAGAGCTAAAGACCGCTTGTCTCTTTCTATTCACACAAATTAAATGAGAATGCAGGCATCCTTACGACAGGGGGTTCTGTCTTATTCACTGCCGCTTCCCGGGGGGCCTGATGGATCCGGGCATTTGAACGCATTCTGAATGAATACATAAAACAAGTCCTTCTGCAGTAAGTAACAAATGGTTTGTTTTCGAATTTCCGTCTCTTTATTTCAAGTGCTTGATATTTCATACGGTCTTTTTTGGCAGTGTTTTCCCATCTGGGGAAATTTAAGTTGCGACATGAAGTGCCTGCTTTGTGCTCCTTGTCACTTTCCTTGTGCTGTTGTTGAACCAATTTGTCTGCGCTCCTTCACAGGGTGTCTGAAATCTCCACTTGGAGACCGAGTTTTGGGCACAGCGATTTACAGAAGCCAGTGCTGACACCAGAAAGCACCAGAAAGCAAGGGAACCCAGTGTCTCGGAGACAGAAGAGGGAAAGGGGACAGCAGTGCCGACACACAAGGAAGCCAGGGACGGGTGTGGGATGCGAGGACAGGACGCAGACAGCGCAGAGCAGCTGGGCGAGATGGAGGGAACAGACACACGGGAGACAGGGTGCAAGGCCCAGGCGTGAACGTTACAGGTGACAAGGTCCCGAGGAAAAGTGCTGGCCTGTCCGTGGCCTTGGCTTATAGAATTCTTCTAAAGCCAGGATTTGCCCCCAACAGCTCAAAGGTAAAATCACACAAGAGATAGCATTTAACGTAAATGGTGACTTTCAAAAGGTGAATCTTTAACCCACATGGTTTTCTGAAGGCACTGAATCTGGCCCGCAGCCTGGGAGGGTGACTTTAACCGCACACTGAGACGGAAGCCTACTGTTCCCTACGGAGGGCCCCTCAGAGGACCCTTCCTCCTCCTCCCAGCAAGCCCCGGGGGGCCGCCCCTCTGCAGCTGGACTTCCTCTGCCCTCCCAGACTACTTGCTTACACGCTGGGAAGAGCTGGCCTGAGGTCTGGGGGCGGGTCTCCTGCTGGCTCTAGTGGCAGCAGGGGAAAGAGTCAGGGAAAGGGGCACATGGGTGACTCAGTCGGTTAAGTGTCCGACTCTTGGTTTCGGCTCAGGTCATGATCTCATGGTCTGTGAGATTGAGTCCAGCACTGGGCTCTGTGCTGACAGCGTGGAACCTGCTTGGGATTCTCTCCTTCTCTCTCTGTCTCTACCCAGCTCTCTGTCTCTCTCTCAAAATAAATAAATATCAGAGAGTCTCTCTCTGTCTCTACCCAGCTCTCTGTCTCTCTCTCAAAATATATAAATATCAGAGAGAGGCACAAGTATATAAACGTAAGGGACACACCGGTGGTGGCAGGCAGACACCTAAGGTTCTGGGATGTTTAAATCTCCTGGGAGTTGGGACAGAATCAGGACTGCAGTAAATCAACTAGGGATCTCAAGTTCTCCTCTAGCGATATAAAAATATGCCTTTCTACTTAGGTCATGACTTCAGTGCCTGAGTTTTAGCCCCGCTTCTGTCTCCCGGTTGTCCGTGCAGAGCCTGCTTCGGCTCCCCGTTCATGCATGCTCTTTCAAAAATAAACATACTTTTTAAAAGTATAAAATATGCCTTTCTGCAATAACCACACTGCACTGCCCAAGGCCAGTGGTCACCTGCCTTTTCATAGAATTAAGACATTAAAAATAGTTAATTTCAAGGTTTCATTATATAACTTGACCGTTTGGAGGGAATAAGTTTCAGAAGGAGGAGTATGTTCTTTTGTTGTCTAATGGGATCTTTCTCCTTTCTTTCCCCTGGAAGAGAGCAGGTGGCCTGTCCAGACAAGATGACTTGTGAACTCCCAGTGTCTTCGAGACCACCTGTTTTCTATACACACCTTCGAGTCTGTCTTCCTCGGTCGCCACACTCTTGAGGCCCTGCTACCCTCCGGCCTGGTAGCTAATCAAGGAAAGCATCTCTAACCCGTTCTAGGTGCTTGTCATTTATATTGAAAACCTGATTGTTCGGTGTCCCTCGGGGCATTTTACAATCTAATGTTGGAGGCAGGTTACCAGGACACACAGAAGTAAGTACGGTGTCCAAGAAGGCCATGAACGCATGCACACCCAGGCAGCAGGGAGCATGCAGAAGGCGGCGGCAGGGGATGTCACCAGACAACGTGCGTTACAAGGTTGGCCTCACAAGTTGTCACGGCAGAGTCACAGCCCGACAACATGGAAGGGGGGCAGAGAAGGGGCCGATGGAGAATGGAGCTTGTCTGGGTAGGGGGAATGACATGGCTGAGGATTGAGAGGTGGGACAGGCAGGGATGACAAACGTCTGCCTCGTCGATGGAAAGAGCAGGACCTGAGGTGGGCTGAGGTAGGAGAGCGCCTGGGCGCAGGAGTGGGGAAATCCTGGGGTTGGGAAACTGCAGTGAAAATTCCCTGTGGTCAGAAAGAGGTCTCCGTGCTGTCTCTCATCAGCGTCCCTCAAAGCCGCGGCTGTAAGGAAGAAGTACCGACAACGGGAAGAAGCAGAGTCAGGACGGAGGGACAGCTTACATATCCAACCCAGCTGGGAAATGTGTGACGAGTGCTACAAGAAGATGTCCCAGGACCAATTCTGTCCCAGGCTCTATGTGCACAGACAACCCGACACTGACTCACCCCTGAGCCTTGTGCTCCACAAGGCTCTGATGTGTAGACGTGGGCAGGATCTCTTCCTGTGGTTGTTTTGGTTCGTTTATGCTTAGTTTTTTAGAATACCACCGCCCACCACCACCACCTGGGTACCAAATAAGTGCCGGAAACTATGAAACATGCCGTACACATCATCTCAAAACCACACATAAGATACAGTCTCATTCTCACAGATGAGGCGGGTGAGCACAGAGACAGAAAGAAATTAACTCAAGGGCACTCAGCTGTAAGGTGGCCAACCCAGGACCCGTGCCCAGGGTGAGAGAGACCCACACAGTTCAAGGGAACGTATGGATGGCATGGAGTTACGTTACTGGACACATCTGAAAACTCTACTAAGTTTCTACCGATAAGGCTGGACCCATAAAGTTACAGGCGGGGCCAGTATGAAGCATGATGCCCAAACCAGGCTCCTCCTGACTGGCTAGCGCCTGCTCCACTGCATGGGAAATACTTTGAATATCAGTCCCGATTAAACGAGTTCCAGGAATTCTCTCTTGGCTAACCATAATTAAAGTAAAACATTTAAAACAACTCCACCTCAACATTAAATTACATAAGTTACTGCAAGCTGAATGAAGAGACTAACAAAGGAGCAAATGAATGAGAAAATGGAATGAGGGCACCAGGTCTAATGAAACAGGACTGATGAGGAAAGTCCAGGGGTGTGAGACCCAGCCTGCCCCCAGCCTTAACCGGTTGGGTGGCCCCTGACATGGGTGGCCCCGGGGCAAGTCAAATGCCTACTGAGATTTATGCAGAGAAGTCTGGTTAGGAGATTAACATGGAAGGTGTGATCCCTCACAAACTGCCCCAGGAAACCATTCTGCTGCCGTCACAGCAAATAATCGTTATTTGACACATCCTAAGTATTGAAAAGAAAAATGTTGGAAAACAGACCAGGCTAATTCCTTTACCCCAGACCTCACGAATCCATCAGGCGAGCGTTGAATGCAGCCTCGCGGCCCATGCGTGATCAGGGGTGTCCAGACTACTGGGTCTGGTAGGGGGTCTGAAACACTGTGGGTCTGATGAAAGCTAAGAAGCCCTTTCCACTGGAAAATGCCCACTCAAAAGATTTGCATGACTTCTCAGAGGATTCCTAAAGCATGAACTATTGGCAGTGAAAAGGCCACAGAGTTAAGTGACTCGGTTAGGAACCTCTGATTCTAAAACAGGAAAGAACCAATCGCTTGACTTCTCCTGCCATAGGAAGAAGAACTTCTTCAGTCTCCGGGAAGGACTTTTTCTGGGCCTGGTGTCCCCGGTCGTTCAAGGCTGGGTACACAGTCTCTATTTCCGGTCTCCGGAGGCATGAGCACTGAGGGGCAAAAACATGGAGCAGCCTCACCTCTGGGAGGTGTTTCCACCGAGCCGGTGGGGGCCATACCTGTACGTGAAGCATTCACCTTAGCGTAGGCGCCCCAGTCCCACAAAGGCAAGTGTGAGACCCTGATTGGAAATTACCATTCAGCATGCACAATCAACCCTTCCCATCTCTAGCATACATACCGGTTACACATAATGCTCAAAAACAGGACAGCAAAACGTCTGGCGGGAGAACGTGACTCAACTTGAAGACAATGGGCCCTCCCACTCCCCACCCTATGTAAAGTGACTGAGGGTGTGCTGGGACAGATCCACAGGCACAAAAGGCTCCTCTCCGGCGCGTCATTTTAATATCCGGGAACCACCAACAGGTGTTCCTCAAAACTGGCTGGGCTGTGTTCAAGGTAAATGGACCTTTGTTTTTAAGAGAGAAAAAAATTGGGGAGGGGAAGGGAGGAAGCAAACCATTAGAAAAGGGTAGGGAATCATTTTCAACTACTTTATTAATTCTTTGAACAATTCAGATAAAAGTTGTCAGAGCGGGAAATGAGGCTCTAATAAGTGTTATAATTCTAGTCTTGCCAATTACAAAAAGCGTAGGGACCGAGCTACCTCTCAGCTGAGCCACTGCCTTTTTTCGAGACCTATCCAAATACCACGCCCCCTCCCTTCCCATCCAGCTTCTGTCCTGTTCAGGAGGACCCTGGTATAAACCAGTCATCCACCCAGCCCTTAAAACCAATAGCCAGTTACCCCTGACCCTCGTTCTTCTGAACTTTTTCTGGAGCATCTCACGTTCTAATAACCCTCATTTTTGAAGTATGCATGTTCGCTGGGGTGGTTATTTTTCCCTTTAATGTCCGTCTCTTTACATTTCCGCCACCCTACGAATTCCCCAAATACAACTGCCCCCCTTGTATTTTGAAGTTCTCACCTCTCCAAACTCTATTCCCCCACATTGGTCACTTCATCCCCTCTCACGACGTCAGCTACTCCCCAAGGACAGCCACCCCCAAACCAGGACTGGCCACTGCTGCCTTTTCTCCCCCACCCCTTCACTGTGACAGCCTCCAGCTGGGAGACGCCACCCCTGGACATCGCACGC
The DNA here is from genome assembly GCA_004023845.1 of Helogale parvula. Lineage (NCBI taxonomy): Eukaryota > Metazoa > Chordata > Mammalia > Carnivora > Herpestidae > Helogale > Helogale parvula. Next base: position 32,695 of record PJEM01005279.1, read on the forward strand.
GTGTCCACGGGACGCAAGTTGTAACTGTGAACTGAGGAAGCCACTGCACCCACTTAACATGTTAAACAAAGGCCAGTAAGTCACTCAGCAAGAATGGTAACATAAAAGAAAAGCTTTACAGACTTACACTTTAAGTCTGGGCTTCCAAAGACACTTTGATATCTTAAGAGAAGAGTTAAAACCCAGATTCTGCTTGGATTTTTGATACTGAAGGACATTCCGTGGGCTTTGAGAGCAGCCCCAGGAGCTGGCCTGCCAGCAACGAGAGGCCTAAAGACTTCCACAGCGCCGCGTGTGTTTTTACATCAAATAACTTAATCAGAACACAAACTGTTCTTAGATTTCTGCAGAGGTGTAATTAAATAACAATTCAATGCCAATTAATCACAGTCAAATAAGAGTCTGTCGGAGAAGAACTCTATACACACTGAAGGCTATTTAATGGTCAAATACTTGGCAGGATCTTAGTTAAACAATGATTCATTAAGCCCCCCTCTGCCACACAATGGCCAGGCTGAATCAGAAGTGAAAGAATCGAAACTCTTTTTGTTCTCCCATAAAAAGGCATCAACCCTCCGAGTGTGATATTCTTTCCTTCCACACTTAGCACGCTGCTCAAGTGCATGATTCACACCGTGCACGGCCGCTCCCAGGCACACGGGCGCGTGAGCCCGGGGTCCCAGCACGCCAGCTCCCGGGGCGACCCTTTTCTCCCCGAGGGAAGAGGAGAGAGCTGGACATCTGGCTACCCCTCTGTGGGGCGGAGAGGCAGGGAAAAGCACAGCGGACCCGGCCTGCCCTCCAGCCCCATGGAAAGGCCAGCTCTGGCCATTTCGCCAATGGCAGATGCTTGCCTGCTATAAGAACGTCGATCCACACAATTTGTCCGGCCAGCAAAAACGTGGTCAACATTTTTGGTTTGCTGCACCACCTACCTTATCAACTTGGTTCCTTTAAATTAAACATCCCTTTATAACCCACTGCCCATGAAAACCCAGAGGTCCGTTTTAAGTTTGGCTGATAATTCCCAAAGACTCTTCATCACATTTTCTCAGAGGGACTCTATTACCTTCCTGCAAGTTCATTTCTTCCTAAGGAGACTATCAAGAAAAACGACATAGCTCTGTATGCGGTTTTTTGCCTACACTAGCATTACAAGTGCTTCCACAGTCTCCCTAATGCTGCTATTTTTAAAATGCATGATTTTTGCCCTTCATTGTTGATTCAGATCTGAATTAGAGATCGCCGAGTTGGCTGAAAATGGGCTTTATGGTGTTATATTGCAGATATTGTTGATGATTCTATTTGCCTATCTTCAGAGAGGAGTGTCCTAGCCGGGCTTTGTTAAATGCTGGGTCATCCCTCGCTTTACCCAAGCATTTGAGAACACGACTTAAGAAATAAAATAAATAAAATTAACTGCATTTCTCTTTACTTAATGAAAACAAAATATATTCTACATCATATTTTTCGAAGTAATGTTTCACAAAATAAAAAATGTTTTGAAGCTCTGTATCATCATCTTCCCACACATGCCGTGGGATTCATTATAATGAATCAAAGCTAAATACATACGACATGGTTTTCATGAAGAAGTTAAGAAACTTCATGGAAAACTTACTAGCAAAATGTATTTCAACTTTGCTGATAAATCAGACAGTGGGAAATAAAGACCCACTTTTTCAGGGCCGTGTTGGCTATGAGATATTAAATTCATGTGCAACTAGAACAGTGCATGCAGGATACCTTGTATAGTGGTTCAGTAAATACACAAACTATAAGACAAAATGTGGAGTCTTAACACAGCAGCAAAACGGTAAAGCCCTAAAAATCTGACTTTAATTATGAAAATTAAACCTCTTTTTGTGATCCCTCTGACCGAACCCCAGGATCTGTTGTCCTATGCCGCTCAGACACAGTGCAGGATGATAAGCGTCCCGTGTGTGTCTATTTCTCGGCTCAACGGTGACACGGAACAATCTGGGTCCGGGGGGAGTCACGCTACGTCTGTACATAAACACACCAGAGCAAAACAAATCTTCCTGCGCCTTTAAGCTGTTTTGCAGTCAGTCAAAGTGGTGCCAAAAAGTAGATTTATTCACATTAAGTGCTGGCGGGAATGAAACATTTCAGCAGTAAATAAAGTACATTGTAACCCAATTGTCAAATCAATGAAGTCATTAAAAATAGACTTCATTCTTCAAGGAAATGGTGAGCTTAAGGGAAAATAAAAATATCTTTGGTCGCAACAGAGGCTATGTCTGCAACACGGCTGACAGTCCCTGATCTGGACCCTCTCTCTCCGCGTCTACCTACTGAGAAACGTCTTTTGAGTTCCTTATCTTCCTTCGTGTGTATTTAGGCCCGTAAACTGCCACCCGGCATTTCCAGATTCCCCACAGGCATCCTATAAATACAAATAAGAAGACATGCCCTGTTTTTTTCCTCCTTCTTCTCCTAGGCCCCAAACTGACAGAATATTATCACTTTTGTAGACTCTTGCAAATTGGCGCAGTGGCGTTGGGCAGAAATGTGCTGAGATTATAATATCCATTTATCTAAACTGCCAGCGTGTAACAAAATTCAGGTAGGGTGCTTGCCACCTAAATTAATTTACTACTTGAAAAAGACTTCTTATGCCAGGCCTGTCAAAAGGAAAACAGGAAAGGAGTTAAGAAACTGTAAATAAACCTAAACACGGTTCGCGTTTGATCTAATTTTCAAGTGTAGGATTAAAAAGTAGGAAGCGTGCCAAGAAAAGGCAACAGGAGGAACCTAGTAACAAAGAAGCCTGCACTCTGAGCACCGAAGCCACACAAGGGACCCGCACGGCCGGCCTGCTTTCAGGGACGTACTGCCCAACTGTCCCGGGGACCTGGCACTTGCTACCCTAGTGCCCAAGGCTCCCTGCTATGATTTACTCAAGATGAAGGGTTTGATCCACCTCACACCCACTGGGATGGCTACTAAAACAAAACAAAACAAAGCAAACAAACACCCAAAAGACAAACCAAGTGCTGGTGAGGATGTGGAAAAACTGGAACCCTTGTGCACTGCTGAGTGGGGATGTACAATGATGCAGCTACTGTGGACAACTGGACGGCAGCTCCTAAAGAAACTAAACAGAACTACCGTGTGATCCAATAATTCCACTTCTGGAGAGAGACCCGAAGGACTGACCTTGGGACAAGCTCTTAAAAGAGATACTTGAACACTCAGGTTCATAGCAGCATTATTCACAATCACCAAAAGACAGAAGCAATTCCTAGTGGTCATCGGTGGATGAATAAACACAAGAGGCAGCATCCATATATATACACACATACACAGGAATACCATTATTCAGCCTCCAGGGACATTCTGACGCAAGTTACGACACAGATGGACCTCAAGGATATTACTCTAAGTGAAATAAGCCAGTCACGAAAGAAGGTATACTATATGATTCCACTCTTGTGAGGTATTTAGAATAATCAGATCAATAGAGAGTAGAATGGTGCTTGTCACAGGCAGGGGTGTGAGCATGGGAAGTTACTCTAATGGGAACAGAGTGTCAGTTAGGAAAGATGAAACAAATTTGGAGATGGATGGTGATGACAGTGTACGACAATATGAATGCACTGAATGCCACTGGATGTGCACCCAAAGATAGTTAAGATGGTGGGGGCGCCTGGGTGGCTCAGCGATTGAGCGTCTGACTTCAGCTCGGGTCATGATCTCACAGCTCATCTGTTCAAGCCCGGCATTGGGCTCTCTGCAGTCAGCACGGAGCCCGCCTCAGATCCTGACCCACCTCTCTCAGCCCTTACCCCCTCGCATGTGCTCTCTCTCAAAAATAAAAAATATATATATCTTAAGAAAAGATATTGGTTGGCCAACTTCTTTAAAAAATTGTATGTATTTTATAATTTCTTAAAATTTAAAAAAAAAAACGGAATTTAAATTTTATAGCTATTCTCCCCACAGAATCCATTCTCTCTGTCACACTCATCTCCTCCTGGTGACCTTGATAGAACAGTTAAGTCCACGTGCACACTTGGCACCCAGTGTCCCAGAGGCAAAGAGGAGATACCTGTAGTGGCAGCCACTTCCATCAAGATGCAGGTGAGGAGATGAGAGACGCATGCACTTCCAGGGGACCAGGAGGTTCCTGGGCCACCCAGACTCCAACATGGGGACCATCCTCCGCAGGGTGAAGATGCGTAGAATGTGTAGAGCGCATAGAACGTGTTCGGGTTTTAGTCGGCAAAGCACCAGTCAACCTGCAGAAACTGCTACAGCAATCTACCTTTCTCAAAAAATACTTTAAACAAATCAATAGTCTTGATGCCCCCATCTTGTCCATTCCCAACATCATGGAAAAACATCCAAGTTAAGATGCAAAAAATCAAATATAAATAGAATTCATCTCGATGTGGCTAAATGGGCACAAGCAGGAGTCACTCAAAGCCAGCCACTCTCTACAATTTCCAGTCAAAGACAGTCCCATCCGAACCCTGAATAGGACAGAGGTTGGTCAATAACACTAGGCAGTATAGAGTCTCTGAGAAACGCTAACGGCCTTACATAACCTAAGAACAGGAAGCTGAGGGGAAACACCAGAACAAAACCAAAGCGGACCTGAATGAAAGACAAGGGTGAGGAGGTATATTCTCTGCACTTCAGGGGCACGTGTCTTTAGGAATGAAAAGCAAAAATGAATACATCATTGGACCAAAAAAGGTGGCGATGAATTAGTCTTGAGTTTAAAGAAGAAAAATACCACAGAACATTCTAGCTAAGAGTATCCAGGAACATATGTTGAGGGAAGTATGATCCTGAGAATCATTTAAAAACTGAAAAAGAACCTTGAAGCTTAGCGGGCGGGAATAGAGTCAGGGACCCTCCAAGCAAAGGTAGGGGGTGAAGAGGGGACAAAGCAGCACCAAATGCCAAAGGGACCATCACGCAAGGATGGCTCCCAGGACGCATGGGCCTCTCTTTCAGAATACTGTAAAACCTCCGTTTGCAAGCTTAAGTTGTTCCTGAAATGTGCTTGTAATCCAAAGCACTCGTGTATCAAAGCCAATTTCAAAAAGAAGCTCAACTGTGATCATGTGACATTCAGCATCACATACTATGTTGTGTTGTAAGACATCACTCGTTTATCAAGTTAAAATTAATTAGAAATGCCCGCTCCTCTTGTGGAACACTCACAGACCAAGTTACTCGCAATCCAAGGCTTCACGTATGTGTAACTGGTCTGGTTATGTCTAAACTGGAGGGCAGGATAGGATACAGGACCTAACCGACTAATCTAAGACAGAGACTCCTGTCCCCAGAGGTTCGCTGCATGGAAAGACACCACATGGCATCAGCTTGTTTTGTGTTTTATTTTAAAGAGGGAGAAAGCATGTACACATTCGTGCTGATGAAGGGCAGAGGGAGGGAGAATCTTAACCAGGCACAGGGCTCAATCCAAAGCAGTTCAATCCCACAACGCTGGGATCATGACCTGGGCCAAAACCAAGAGTTGAAAGCACAACCAACTTAGCCAACCAGGAGCCCCCAAGGTATCAGTTTTAATGCATATTTTTAAAAAGCAGTAAATAACATCATTAGTTAATTTGTATTTTAACACGATAAAAAAACTAGCTAAATATTTTCTCCCTTATGCAGCAACTACTGAAGAACCTCTGAAGAAGCCTTAGTAGAAGTTAACCGAGATCAGACTGAGGAACTCAGGATTCGTTCACATTCTTCCCTACCGCTCAGCAGCATGGTTCTGAACATTACACGATCTGACATGGTTTCTACGTGGCACACATGATCCAAAGTAAAAGGGAACCATAATGTCAGAATCAAAAATATTTAAAGGGGGAGCATAGAAATTATAATTTCACAAACTCAACCAGGTTTCTTCTCCTGAACCCTACATTTCAGAATCATATATAATCCTAATAACAGCTGTAATTCTCAGATAGAAAATCAAAATGTTACTACCATTATAAACACATGTTAGAGAAAATACGTTGACAATTATATACAATTCAGCATTTCATTTATTAGGCATAATAACTATCCATGCCCACCATGTCTGACTGCATGGAGCCTGCTTAAGATATTCTCTCTCTCTCACTCTCTTTCTCTCTCTCCCCCCCTCCTTCCCTCCCTCCCCCTTCCCCTGCTTCTGTCCATCCCCCACTTGCACACTCTTAAAAAAAAAAACTTAAAAAAAAAAAAAGACAAAGGCTAGGTTTAAAAAATACCCACTAATTTTCAGAATTCAGAGACTTTTGAACACTAGGTCATGAACTAGGTCATGAAAGCAGCTTCCATCTCTAGTTAAATAATCAATCTGTGTTTTAAAATACATTTGGCAAAATGTATTTAAATGTCGGTTTATCATGGGGTGCCTGGCTGGCTCAGTTGCTAGAGCCTGCGACTCTTTACCTTGGGGCTGTGAGCTCGAGCCCCACACTGGGTCCAGAGATTACTTAAAAATAGCATTTTTAGGGGCGCTTGGGTGGCTCAGTCAGTTGGGTGGCTGACGGCTGCTTAGGTCATGATCTCAAAAATTGATGGGTTTGGCCCCGCATCCGGCTCTGTGCTGACAGCTCAGAGCCTGGAGCCTGCTTCAGATTCTGTGTCTCCCTCTCTCTCTGCCCCTCCCTAACTCGTGCTGTTCCTCTCTGTCTCATTAATAAATAAAAAACATTAAAAAAAATTTTTAATGACATTTTTAAATTTTAAGAAATAAAAATAAATGTCGGTATATCATGATTTTTTTCAGGTGTAATTTAACACAACATCCATTACATGGAAAAACGATTCAGTAATTGTTATAAATATTTAAGGCACAGTAAGGCTTTTATTATTGAGAAAGGAGATCTCAAGTTAGAAACCAAAGGCGCCTGGGTAAGTATGGTTTTGGCCATCAGTTCCCAGTTTTCCTAGCTGGAACCGGCAGCATCGGGAGTCCAAGCCAAGTCATCCTGTTAAAGTCACTGATTACAAGGCAGGAGTCCTCAGTGGAGGCAGCCTCAGGCTGCAGGCAAAGGTCTGGTCACCAAATACATGGACGTGGAGACCACGGAGAATCCTGCAGCCCTTTGAGCTAAATTCACCTACCTTGAGTGAAAGTCCTCTTGACTCTCAAACCTCAGGGTGTCCAGCTGCCAGGGGGCAGCAGGGGTGCAGGGGGTGCAGAAGCACACACCGGCAGGTGGAAGGAGCCACGGGGAGAGCCCAGGAGTGAGCCTGCCCATGCCCGGCCCGCCACCACCACCTTGGCTCAGCATTGTCCGTCCCCCGAACTGTGCGCTGCCACCGCAGAAAGGTGCCCGGCCCAGTGCAGGAAGGACCCCGTCCTTCCGGGTGGGTGAAGCCCAGAGCCGAGCCAGGGCGGAGAGTAGGAGGGCCTCGACTACACCTGCCAGGGCTTGCCCGGGGGAGAACGCAGCACGAGGCACTGAGGACAGGCCCAAGCCGTCCCTTCACACACCCACCCCTCCTGCCACTGTGACTCCCCGCCAGACGGGAAGCTCTGCAGGACAGGGAGGCACACCATCAGCTACTGACTACTTGTAGAACGTTTATCGAAGGGCAGAGGAACCAAATCCATGATCCACAAAACTCCCAGGTGAGTACTTCGTCCGAGAAGGCCGCTGAAGTTTGGGTCTTTCTTACGACAAGATTGGCTCTGCGTGGCCCAGCCTTCGCTGCTGCGGGCCCCGCCTCCCGGGGGCTGCCAGTCAAGGCCACATGAATGGGTCACAACAAAATGCCATTCAGATGGCAAATAGGATGTCCTTTTAAAACACAGAAAACAAAACCCATGCTTCTAATGGTAGCTTTAAAAATTCTACATAGTAGCATTAATGATACTCATTAACATTCATTAATATTCAGTAATAGTCAAAACATCCCCATGGTTAAGCTGCGGAAGCAGAAGAGAACAGGGCGGCCCCGGTAAGCTAACCAAGTCCTCGAACCGTAGGAGGGTCCCAGATAGATGCCCACGCTCGGGAGAGAGGACAGAAGAGCTCCGGTTCGGACGGGTCCTTCACCAGGTTCTTGGGGCCCCCTCTGAAATAGTCCTCCCCACAAGATGCGGCTCCAACAGCTCTTACTCAAGTCCTTTAATGTAAATCATTCTAGGGACCGGCCTGTAAAGAGTTCACAAGACACAGGTCTTTGATCTTTGTGGCTTTGCCATGTATGTTCTTAAAATTTCTGGAATGCACCCAGGGAGGCAAACTGCTTGACAGAAAACACTATAAATACCCAAATAAATACATACATACAAACATCTGGAACCCTGATTAAGCACTAAAGTTTTATTGTTGTTTTTTTTTTTTCAGGGAAGGATGAGGGAACACCACTGAACAGCATTTTTACTTTTACAGAAAAATGTCCTATTCTCTCCTTGAGATAAACCTCCTCTGACAAGAATACAACTTTTAGAAAAGCTTACTAAGCCTACGGGTTGCATGGAAAGTGGACCTGCTAATGGTATACAGCCTCCTCCTCAACAAAGACGCAGCTGAAGCACCATTCCAGAATCAAAACTCCACTGCAGTTCGCTTCCTAAATAACCCTCGGGAGAGAAGTATCTCTGAGAGATCAGTCATTACTTTTTTTTTTTAATTTATCATGTCTTTATTTTATTTTGAGAGAGACAGAGAGAGTGAGAGAGAGAGCACACGCGGGAGGGGCAGAGAGAGGGGGAGACACAGAATCAGAAGCGGGGCTCCAGGCTCTGAGCTGTCAGCACAGAGCCCAATGCGGGGCTCGAACCAACCAACCGTGAGATCATGACCTGAGCTGAAGTCGGGTGCTTAACCGACTGAGCCACCCAGGCGCCCCGATCAGTCATTACTTCTAACTTTAAAAATAAAGGTAGCCAATATGCTCATCTGTCCTTAGCGTACCCAAGTTCAGATCCGAAGTCCTCATGCAACACTTTCCTGGGTCAAAGGCTGAGAGTAAATGTTAGCCCCCACCTCTTCCTGAGGTGCTCTGAACTCTTAAGAGTGAGAGGACAGGGTTTACAGTGGTTATACCCGATACAATTAAATTATAATCAAAGAAATCAAACAGCCACAAACCATGCGAGTGAAATGTGAACCAGGACTCATAGAGTAACAAGAATTGGGACATGTTAAAATACCTTCAAAGCTAAAAGAAAACTCCCCGGAATATCCTGCCCTCCCCCATCACGAGGTCCCCCGACGAGACAGCTTTGCCAAGCACAGAAAGGCGTGACATGAGGCACTGTGCCCACAGGAAAACTGCCTACTGCTCTGGAGATGGGGTTAAGCACACTCACAGGCCCTGCAGGACTCTGGCCGGCCTGGTGCTGCCGGGCCGGGCCGGCGCTCAGCCTCCGCTCACTCCAGCCCGCCAGCCGGCCTTCCTGGCTGGGTTCCAGCCCCCCTCCCCCAACCACGTCCAACTCCCGCTTCCAGAGAATTCTGCCTCATTCTCCAGCCGGTACCTCTAGACACCTCCGCCAGCAGCCCCTTCTCCGTGCTCAGGTCACCGTGGACACTTGCAAGGTGCACCGGGCCTCCTCTTCCGCAATGTCAATCACGGCCACACTAACGTGGCTGCTGACACGGAGTCTAGCGGGAGGCACCTAACCTGTGGTGACATCGTGCCTGACTTGCGATGAGGGCTTGGTGAATGTCCCTCAATAGACAGATGGGAGGTCACGTGAATGTGTTCAGAAAGCAGCATTTTCAGTATCTGCCCTGTGGAGAAATGAGAGACCCTCATGCCAAGAACGGAAGCTAAAGCTGAGACAAGCTGGCACCGACCACTCACGGGATGATAAAAGAGGGCACCAAAGGCAGACGTCAATAAAAGACAGGGGGGAAAAATAACCACTGGCCACATCCAAAACAAGTGTGTTTCAACTCCTGTGGCAGCTGCAACCCAGAAGCGCGGTCCCGTGACGAAAGCAGGAGGGCCACCAAGGCGGGGATGGTCAGGAGTCCTTCTGGCTCCCAGGGCCCCGCGCCAACGGAGCAGTGAGCACTCAGAAACGACACGCAGACCTGTTTGGTCCTAGTCTGCCTGCACCGCGAGGCACGCCCGTGGCCTCACCTCGACCAGTAACAGAAGAATCCATCCCACTCTGCATTCTCTCTTCTTTCCACTTTCCGGATCTGCGAGCGGCCAGGGTCGCGCTGAACTGCATCCCCCGCTCCGTCCACACCCACACGGCCCCCGCCACGGCAGCTGCTCACAGGAAGAGAGCGTGGCTCCGAGTACCGGGGAGGTTAATCACACCTCCGCCGACACGTGCTTCCCTAAGTGCCAGGGCAGCCTGGGCAAGAAGCTGGCAGCCACACAGATGGAAACTTCCCATGGCCCCCAGGCTGGCCTCCTGGCCTAGAGGCGCTGGAATGCCCATTTTCATCTGTTCTGTGATCCACCGCCGCCAAAAGTCTCCTGACTCTACTCGGGACGGTCCCGCGCCCTCAGCCTTGCCTCGGGGTTCTCCCTTCCCAAGTGTCTCCCTTGTAGGATGTCAACCCCTAAAGCCATAACACATCTCCACTAGCCTGGCACATGCCACCAGCACACGTCATGGATAGCCCGCCACAGTCCACGCTGCCACAGCTCCAGGAAGGGACCATCTCTGACCCCCAGCCTCCCTCAGAGGCCAGGGCAGTCCACGGATCTTCTGCAGCCTCTAAATGAGAAGTGACACAGAGAGTCTAACAGTCGGCTACGGGCTGCCCAAGGACTTTGCCAGGTGTTTAAAAACCCGATACAGAATTAAAACTTCTCTCTTGCACGAGTAAATAAAACGAACCGCAAACCCTCTCAGGAATCCAGGCCACCAAAGACTGCCCAGGGTACATTGTGGACAGTTAAGACATACTCAAAATAACGACCTTTCATCTGTATGTTAAATACCTAGGAACAAAGGAGAGAAGAGGAATTTCTCTAGAAGAGGAAAAGGCTTGAAGAGGGTCTGAAATCTGTTAAGGAAATCATTTAACTTTTGAGAAAATCAGAAATCCTGTGGGCAGGATCTGGTGTCCGTCCACTGTTCCTGGTAAAACGCAGTTGCCACATTTGCAGAATATTCGTGGCCTGCTATTTATGGATTTCCATGGCTAATTTCTGCATTCTGGTTCCTCCCCCCTTTTCCCTGCAAATGCATATTCCGCCCGCCATTCTGTTCACTCTCCGCGAACAAATATTCATCTCCTAAGAGCTATACTGCACAAGGTTTTCATGCGTATTAGGGGAAAATCAAGCTCCTTCAGGACATCAAAGTCCTCTCAGACCATGACCTTAACTGTGTTCTTTACGAGCATTCGAAGCTTGCTTGCATTAAATAATATCTGTACATGCTTGTAATGAAGCGAAATCACTGCCGGGTCCCAATCTCTCCGGCAGCCACAGACTCCACGCGCCCCGATGAAAAGTGGTGCTGCCTATCACTGGAAGGTTTTCTTCGAGCTGAATAGATCCACTAGTCACAAACCTGCAACTGCTAATATTTTCATCAGAAAGAGGTAAGAGAGCTTTAATTCACCAAGACGCCCTGGCCTGCAGGCAGCAAGCAGCTCAAGGCTGAATGGGTCGAACTATCACATGCGTGAGATGTCGCTGAAATGTGAATGGAGGAGAGTCCAAGGTAGCATTTTTCTCTTCCTCACATCAAAACACATTACTCCTCATGCTTGGGACTTTCTAGGGCAGTCCACCTTTCACCCAGGCCTCACATGGTCTCACAGTCTGTGCGGATACATTCTTTATCAGCAGGCACTTTTGCCTCGCATTTGTCCTCAAGCCCAGCAAAGAAAACAAAAAGGCTCAAAAGTCAAAGAAGGTAAGACTCCTCTGAAGTACAACAGGAGAGAGAGAGCACAGGCTGGACCATGACCACGGAGCTCCGTAAACCACCTCTGCTGACGACGGTGCGGGTTACACGGGGCGGCCATGCGGGAGGACCAACGGCATTTTGATAGATAAACCTTCATATATTTTAGCCAATATATGAAAAGAGCTTTACAGGCAAGGACGGGAGGAAAGAGACCACAACCTTGTGTTACTGAAACTCAACAAAGGAGAGCTGGTCCAATCGTCCAGGGAGCCAGCCACACCCCATGAAGGCAAATGGCAGCCTTTAATTCAGAAAAATGATTCCTGAATTTCTGACTTTTTAAAAAGACTATATGGGCACCTGGGTGGCTCAGTCGGTTGAGTGTCCAACTTCAGCTCAGGTCATGATCTCACGGTTCCTGGGTTTGAGCCCCGTGTTAGATTCGGTGCTGACAGCTCAGAGCCTGGAGCCTGCTTCAGATTCTGTGTCTCCTTCTCTCTCTCTGACCCTCCCCTGCTCACGCTCTCTCTCTCTCTCTCTCTCTCTCTCAAAAATAAATTAAACATTAAAAAATTTTTTTCAATAAAAAAATTAAAAAGACTATCAAAACATAAAGGACGCCAGAAACAGGTTCACCCAGGAGCAGAAGAAACAGTGAAGCATTAACATTATACAGCTAAGTTTACAACAATGACAAAAACTGAAAAGATGGCTAAAATTAGGATTAGATCCTGTCCTTATACGACTCATGATGAAGCGAATGAACACAAAAAACTACCTCACATTAAACATTAAGCCTTGAAAAGACTAAGTGGTGGGGCGCCTGGGTGGCTCAGTCGGCTAAGCCTCTGACTTGGACTCAGGTCATGATCTCATGTTCGTGGGTTCGAGCCCTGCATCGGGCTGTGTGCTGACTTCTCAGGGCCAGGAGCCTGCTTCAGATTCTGTGTCTCTCTCTCTCTCTGCCCCTCCCATCTCATGCTCTATCAAAATTAAATAAAACCACTAAAAAAAAATTTTTTTTAAAAAGACTAAGTGGTATGATTTCCTAGACACTATTTTCCTGCAAATTTCCAAATATCGTGTGACTTCTGTAGAGAACAAGCAAGTAAGAAAGCAAAACTCTACGTATGTTACTGCAAAAGAATTAAGATACACGCAGTAAGAAACGATGGAAGAATCTGTCTTTCCCGTTACCATGATCTGTGAATGGAGGAGGGTGTCTGAGAAGTGAGCTGTGTACCAAAGCCTGAATGAATAAATAAAATGTGGGGGTTTTAAAAATTCTTTTTATTTTATTTTTAAGAGGGAGAGAAAGAGACAGAGAGGGAGAGGGGGAGGGTCAGAGAGAGACACAGAATCAGAAGCAGGCGCCAGGCTCTGAGCTGTCAGCACAGAGCCGATGATGCTCACACGAAACGGTAGATCAGTGACCTGAGCTGAAGTTGGATGCTTAACCGAGCTACACAGGTGCCCCCAAATAAAATCAAGTGCAACTCATTGGGACTGATACATCTGTGGCTCCAGGCCGCTGTTAACTTAAGCTCTAAAGCCAGGACGAGCCTGGTACTGAATCACAGATGCCGGCAGCCTGGTTTATCTGAAAGAGACCGGCGGGGGAACGGATCCATGCTTCTGTTACACCCCACATCCCCATGCTTCTTTACATCTACAGGACGGCTGGATGGGATTCCTACATTACTGAAGTCATTTTGCTGCGGTTCGCCCCACAGAAGACGTCCCAGATCTCCACTCTGTCCACTCCAATGACCAAGACCACCAACCATATTATTCTCCCACTCACAGTCAACATGAGCCCTACTGAGCACTGACCTGCATTTCCAACACAGCCCACATCAAGGCAGATTTGTCTTCATGCAAATCATTACAGACATCTTGGAATGGTCAGCGGTGTATCTAATCTGAAGGGATTTGAGAACTAGCACTCTTTATCTGACTCTTCTTTAAGTTATTAAAAACAGCTCATATCAAGTGCCAAGTTGATCCCCCCACCCCCAAGAACCGCAATACCCAAAAAGAGCCCACTATGATCCCATGGTCCCACATTGTCTCTTAGGATATCAATACCGTAATTATAGATATCAACGTCATAAATGTAAATATAAATACTGTAAATTTCAGAGCTAACGTTTTCCTAACATGTGATCAGCTATAAAATTACAAAAATTGTACGTCATGACAGAGATGAAATTGTTGTAGGGATATCTGTCCCCCCTGATTCATAACAGTCAAAGTACGGAAACAACCTAAGCGTCTCAACGAAGAGGATCTCTGTCTCTCTTTCCCACATGCGCGCGCACGCGCGCGCACACACACACACACACACACACACACACACACACAGGAATACTATTCAGCCATGAGAAAAAAGGAAATCCTGCCATTTCCAACAACATGAATGGACCTTGAGGACATCCTGCCAAGTGAGACAGGCCAGACAAACACTCTATGACATCGCTGATATGTGGAATCTAAAAACCCGAACTCATAAAAGCAGTGGGTAAACCGGTGGTCACCAGGGGCCGGGGGTAGGAAAGAGAGGTTGTTTACGGGTACATACTTGCAACTCACAGAGGAGTGGGTCTCAGAGACCTAATACATGGTACAGTGATTACAGACCACAAAAGTGTATCATAAACAGTAAATCTGCTAAGAGACTCGACCTTAATTGTTTCCGACACAAGAAGAAATATTCATCGTGTGACAACAGAGTTGGTAGCTGAAGCCACAACAGCAATCACATTGCATTATAAACGTGTCAACTCAATAATGCCGTCCATATACCTTAAACGTCAGGCGGTGTTGTAAGTCACAACACGTCTCCAAAACACAAAAAGAGTCATGAAAAGGTAACAGTGAAAGTCTCTCAAAGTTTAGGGCCATGAGAAAAGGTTGAAGTGCTAATCTGGCCTTCAGTAAGAGTAACTTTCCCTACAGATGAAAGACTCATCCACTCACTCACCTCCATCCCATGTTGAAACTAATTCATTTTCGGAAAATTGATAAAAACAAGAAAGTGCACATAAAAGCCGAATAAACAGAAGGAGGAGGGTGAATACCACAAATTTTGAAGTATTTCTTATTCTCACGTTTATAACGTAACATCAGAATTTTTGTATCAACACGAACACAAATCTCCATTGACTGCCCACACCTCGTGCCACCTGCATCACGTGATGTACTGTCCGGGTCCTACAACTTTCCTGAGATTTTAAAAATATTTCTGATTAGTATGATGTCCACATCCATTTCATAGGAAATACTATGCTAAACAATTTCACTCTGACCCGAAGAGCCTCCATTACTGTGTAAAATATAATGTGTAGGAATGGAGGACAGGCGTATCTTTAGAGAATGCCCATGGGGAATTCGGAATGCAGTATCTGGTTCTCTTAGGCAAAACGCCCAGCACATTGGCATATGGAGATGCTTAATAAATGTTTAGTTATAATCTGTATGCTGATTATAATCTGTATGCTGGCTAATGACCTGAAGCAATCTGGTTCTTCATTTTCATTTACAGGCATCGTCATTTACAGGCATCGTAACTCCCCGCGGTTCCCACATCACAACCAATGAGGACAAGGAGGACAGGCGTGGATGAGGCGGCAAGGGACAGCAGGCATCTGCTGGGGACCAGCTCTCGAAGCCTCAGAGAGTGGAGACTGCTCACGGCTTTCTCTGTTGCTACTGAGGACAAAATGAGACCCTGGAAGGGATGGTATTTTGATAGGTTTAAATTATCAAATTTACGATGTTGCCAGAAAACGACAAGACATAGTGGGATATTCCAAATTCACCCTAATTTTTTTTTTTTGTTTATCAAGTTCTTTCTAAGTGAGCTCTGCAGGAAGACAGAACCGCCGCATTTCGGCGCTGAGGGCCCCTCCGACATCACTGAGGCTGAACGCAAGGACTCAGGACTGTGCGGGGATCCCCGCCTACCTCCTCGCACAGCCGCCTGGCAGACAGGTGTCAAACCAATAAGTGCTCTATCTTCACTTGGGTCTCTCCACCCAGAACTATGCCTTCACATACACCTCAGTGTGGTTATGGTCAGCCAGTAATTTCTGGCATTTAAATGATCAGTTGATTATCGCTAATTGGGCAGAATATATGGAAGAGCTGTATTTTGTTCTGTGGGTTTATTATGCCCTCAACGGCTTTAAAAATATAATCAATAGTTGATAAGAACAAACCAGGAATCACCTATTCTTCCCAAGTTGCTTTTAACTGTATTTTGTGCAAGAAGAAGTTTTGAAATATCGGAATGTCCATCTGATAGAAATTCAGAAGGATTGCTTGGAATTAACTGGAGTGAACAAAGCACAAAATGTCTCTAAAAATATCCCATGAATAAAATTTGAAGGCTTGACGATCTAAAACTGCCTTAGGCCAACTTTCACTTTCACTTGTGAGATCTGTCGTTTTGCATGCTTTTTGGAAGCTCTACATTTTGACCAGTTACAGCATTCTTGCTGCTCCCAAGAAGTGTATGCTTGCCTCCCTGGAATGATTCCAAGGTTGTGTTTAAATAGGACTTATTTTATAAATTTCCAACTGTCTTTCCTTAATTACACAATAGACTTTGGTAATACACTTCAGCTATATCGCTTTTAAACAAAAAGTAAACCAGATGTTTCGTACTTATATGCAAAATTGAGCTCCCCTTGTGAAACCAAATTAAATTAAAATGAACTCCGGAGTGAAGCTAGGCCCCGATGAAAACAACAACAAACACAAAACCAACAACAGGAAAAAAAACATGAGGTTGTTTATTTTGTGGCTTGTAGGTCTTGGTCGCTTTCCTATTTTTGCTTACATCTGGGAAAATATACCTCCATTTTCCCACTCCCCACTGTTTTATCAAAATTAGCATATGCATTTGTATTTTGTTTAGAAAAAAAAAAAGAAGAGAGGCAATGAGGCTCAGTTGGTTGAGTATCCAACTTCGGCTCAGGTCATGAGCTTGCATTCGCGGGTTCAAGCCCTGTATAGGGCTCTGTGCTGACAGCTCAGAGACTGGAGCCGGCTTCAGATTCTGTGTCTCCCTATTCTCTGCCCCTCCTCTGCCCTACTCTGTCTCCCTCCCTCTCAAAAATAAACAAACATTAAAATATACATATATTTAAAAAAAAAAAAAGGCAAAACCCCCTAAAATGTCAACATGTCACTTGAGTCAAAATCAACGTCTGCTGTATGACAGTCACTGTTTTAAGTACTTTACGTATATTAAGCCTCTTAGTTCTCACACATGTAAAACGGCTTGGTTTCACCACTATACCACGATCCCCACTGTACAGACAGAGCTAAAGCAGAGAGAGGTTAAGTAACGCAGCCAAGGCCTGTCGGTGATAGAGCTGGGATTCACGCTCAGGAAGGAGGACTCCAAAGCCTGCTCTCTCAACCATGGAGCCGGAATCATGCTTTGGTTCAAAACCACTACCGGGAAATACAAGAACACCATTCACATTGGTAAAATTAAAGATCACTTTATTTGCTGGTCATTTTTCAAATTTAAAATTTTTCATCTCTTAGATGGAATCGGAAACCAAGAACATGAACCTTATTCTGGTGTGACGACCTAACTAGAGAAGTCTCCCTCTCTCACGCACACCCTACCCCAGCCCATGGGTGCCGCGTCAGGCTATCGGCTTCAGGCAAGAGGACCTGTATGCAGCCGCCAGGTGACTGGCTCGGCTCCTCCAGAGCCCTGTCCCCAACAGAACTGGGACACCCCGGCCCCCTGACCTCCCTCCCACCCTCCGACCATTAACTAGGGGTGACACGTCTGACCTCAAATTAAAAGGGGACCTGAGAATTCACGGGAAAGAAAAGATGGGCTAGTTTTTAAAAAGTACTCAATTGTTTATCCAAAACCTACAAGACACTCATTTTGCCACCTAAAATTCCAAACCCAACTGCTCATCTAGAAAATTCAGCTCCTTTGACAGAGCAGGACCCAGGCCACGAAGACACACGTGAAGGCCGGCTCATTTAAGCGTTACCTCCCTGTCATGGCTTCTTTGTAAAAGAAGATTTGAGTGGTCAGAACACTTGGCATCAAGGATTCCAGCTTCTTCGTTCAACTTTTAGAATTCTCTAACATATAACAAATCTATTCACCTGGTCTGAGGACTCCAACTCGTTAAGAAACGGCAGCTTATCTGATTGTATGGTAATCACTGTCTGGATGTCACAGGTGTTGCCTTGCATTACTCCAGCTATTTATGTCAACAATGATTTAATATTCAAGTCAGGGAAGAACAATTTTCTAGTAACACTGATCACTCATCATCTTGAAATAGGAGTTTATTTTCCTTTTATATATAGGACTATACGTCAAGACCAACATTTCAAAACTAGCACCAAAAACAAACACTTCTGCCTACAATGCAGCTTATTGGTAGAACTCCTTCAACTGCATTTGACTCCCTGTTTTTATCCTAAGAGGGAGAGTATAGAGATTTATGTTAGCATGAGATATAATTTTAAGATGTTACTACCACCTTATTCTCCAAAAAGTTAAAATAACAAATTTATAGTTCCCTCAGAAGCAATAAACGTAATGAGCCCAGGTCATTCTCACACTACAGAAAGATAAAAAGGAAAAAAAGTTCTAAAAGAAATGACTGTATACAAAAAAGCAACCATTCCCTTCTTAGTCTACTTTTAAATGTTTAAAGGTAATGAAAAAAATGAATCCATGATTCTTCTGTTGCAACGCATCACGGTGATCTAGACACATGGAATTATATAGTTGAGAAAATATATTTAAGGACAAAACCACACACACTGCGGTCCCTGTTCAAATATCTTTATGCGTAACAAAAAGAAGTAGGTGCTCACTACTTGGTACACCTGAAACGAATACACCACCACTGTATGTTGACTACACAGGAATTAAAAAGCAAGTACACTCTTTTTCTTGCCCCATTTTCAAAATTTCTAGACCTTTTGATTATAGGCCTCAAACAGAGTAAAGAATTAGATCACAGGGGCGCCTGGGTGGCTCAGCGTCTGGCTTCGGCTCAGGTCATGATCTCACGGTTCGTGGGTCTGAGCCCTGCATCGGGCTCTGTGCTGACAGCTCAGAGCCTGGAGCCTGCTTCGGATTCAGTGTCTCCCTCTCTCTCTGACCGTCCCCCGCTCATGCTCTGTGTGTCTCTCTCTCAAAGATAAATAAATGTTAAAAAAAAAAAAAAAAAAAAGAATGAGCTCACAGTCACTGAACCAAAAGAACACTTCCAGAAACCTCCTCATAAAATTTAGAGACGAGTCAAGATCATTAACTAAGTGTTGACTCACCATCCTCAAATCAGGGACTTACACTGAACATCGACCAGCGCAGACACTGGGGTCTACTGATGCCTTAGCCTAGCGCTCTCCTCGGCATCCTTCCTGCCAACAGCAGACCTGCAGGCAGGCTCTCCCTACCGTGGAGAGCAGAGCACAACTGTACTCGAAATAATGTCTAGATAGAGATTTTTAAATGCCTAACAAGTCTAAAATAGACTTTCCAGGTGTTCAAGGGGTTGAAACATTCCCCCACGTGGTACAATCTATTAAAATGCAAATGGGGAAAAGGCAGAAAAGGAAGACAGCGAAGAAGTTGGTTTTCTGACAGCTTTCCGTTTAACCAGTGTTTTGATGAACTTCCATTCGAAGTGTACTTTGAAACTTGTCTTTCTCCTAGATGTTAAAGAGTGTCCACCTAAACAAGAGGGAAATCTCTAAAAGACCGACCCTGGTCACGAAGAACAAGAAGACCCAACAGATCATGGCCGACGTCGTGACAACGTTCCCAGGGAGAAAGCTGCCCTGGCTTACGTCCCACCCTCTGCCAAAGCATTTGTCACACACCTCTAAAAGCCCAAAGAGAAGTACGTGCAGGTCTTATTAAGGCTGACTTCCTTCCTTCCCTGATCCACTTTCCGGATGAGCTCTGACACCCAGAGGGGTCCTGCCGGGTCAAGAGAGCAACTGGGTGTCATCAAGGGTCTGCTCAGAACCCAGGCGGGGTTTGCCATCTGCTTAGAGGTTATCACCTTCAATGCCTCGCTTTCTTTTGTTTCCTAAATGCCTCTCACTCTCCAACAGGCATGATTTCATTTAGAAACAATCTGTCCTGAAATGCCAAGAAAACAGTTGATGAAAAAGAAATACGGCACTGGGCTGCGTGGATGCACGGTGGGTGTGCATGTGCCTTGCGAGATCGGCTCCACAGCTGTATGAAACCTTTGAGGATTGTTTCTATATGGACTCACCGAACACGGACATTGGACGGTTTTTGTTTGTTTTGGAGACAATCCACTGTCTGCAAATATTTCAGTTCGCCGATGCCTTAAAAGTAGGGGCTTTTTGTCCCGGTGCTTGGGGACAACAACTTACAACCAGGAGAGGACCGGGAAAAACGCTCGAGGAGTGAAAAGGCCTCCCTCGTTTTACCTGTGAAACCTGAGGCCAGAAGCGAAGGGGCTGGCATCGCTGCTCCCAAGCTATGTGCCAACAGAACAGGCTCTTTGCCACAGCTTAACCTACATCTCACTCCCCACTCAGGAACAGTTTAACATGTCCATGGAGGGTTTCAAATAAATGAATTCTGGGCCACCTGGGTGGCTCAGTCGGTTAAAAGTGTCTGACTTCAGCTCAGGTCACGATCTCAGGGTTCATCAGCTCGAGCCCTACAAGGGGCTCTGCACGCTGACAGTGCAAGCCTGGCTTGGGATTCCCTCTCTCCCGGCCCCCCAACCCCTCCCCACAAATTAATTAATAATTAATTAATTAATTAATTAAATGAATTATTTTTCTTTACTTCTCAAGAACATGTAGTTTATAAGGTAAAATTATCAGGTACCAAATATTTAATCCATGTAAGTGCTAACACTTTTCTTCGATGCATAACTAAACCCCAAGGAAATGCGCTGGGTGTCTGACGGCTTCCTTTCCTCAACAGTAGATAACAGAAGTCGGAACTTGGTAGAGTGTGGCTCCATGAACCGCAGCTTCCAAAGAGCCAACGTATCCGATTTTCTCTTCAGGCCGCCACACACCAGAAACAAAGGTTCCCATAAATTATCTATTGCAAATTCTACTTTGGAAAATAAACAGGGAAGGGTTCCATTTAATGTAAATACTGAGGGTAAGGACAAAAAGGCTCTAATTCTGTTTCAACACTCTATATAAAGTTGCATCGTTCTTAAAGGGCGTGGCACAGAGAGATGCAAACACCTCCTGAAACCATCCCCTCTTCAATCCAGCCAACAAATACTAATCAGCTACCAAGTGTCCAATCCTGGCTTCAGAGGCTTCTGCAATAACAGTAGAGATACGCTCTAGGAGGTGTGAGAGCGCAAGGCTAAGAGAAGAGACAGGCGGTCAACACAGAATTACCTAAATTATAATTTAACCACAATTGGGACAAGTACTATAAAGATGTGATTTAAAACATAACCGAATTTTAAACTTTATGTGAAAGAAAATGTCACAGGCTCAATGTTGTAAACATCTTGGTTTTTTTTCCATTTTCTTCTTCTCAAAATAAATAATAATGTTTAAAATAAGGGGGGTAGGGGAGAAATGGTAACAGAAGATGAAGATGCCAGTTAGAAAATGAAAATCAAAGTTCACACCGCGGCATCGTAAGCCAGCTCTGAAATCAAACAGTTGAGGGGAAGCAACTTACCATTCAGCAAAACCCTATGGGATTTCAACCCAGAAAATTTCTGTCTACTCCCCCGTCATGTCAGAAGACTATGCTTCACATATATTTATCAATATTTATTTGTGTTAAATCTGACCCAGAAATACTATTCCAGTTTGAAATGATTGTACAAAAGCAATAAACTGTGTCATAAAGATACTTTCATGCATTCTCCATCATAAAGAGACACAAAGTTGAAGTAATCATCTGTGTGTGATGGGGGAAGGGGGAACTTTAAATTAATTTAAATTAATTCAACAGTATTTGAATTACTATAAATCACACACTCCATAAGGCAATGCCAAATTACTGGGCACCCTCACACCAGAGAGTGGGACACGCTAGTGAAGTTCTCGGCACCAAAGACTGCCTAGCACCAAGTTGGCTGAAGGCTGAACCCACAGATATGAAATTAAAAAAATAAAAAATAAAAAAACCCCTGAAAGCACGGGGGTATTACCATCATAGCCACAAACAGTCGAGCGAAGAGGAGAACTTACATATTAGGACACAAGTATCACGTAACATGTACTCCACTGGGAAATAAAAGAACATAAGTAAAACGTCACGCTTACAAATTCCTGAGATATTACTCGATCACCACTCTGAACAAGGCACAAGCTTCCCGAATCTTATCTCATTAACATTTTCTTGGACAACCACAAACAGTGCTTCCTCGGTTCCTAACTTGTCAGTATTTCCATGTAGGATTATTACAGAGAAAAATCAGGAATGAGACTAATCAGTACATTCTAACAGATTAACAATGTATACCAAAATGGTGCAATATTTACCAGCTCTGGACAAGAGCTATAATAATCACCTTTATAGAGATTACTGACAAAACAACAATAGTAATCAAATATATGTAACTATGTAACTATTTAAACTCGTAACAAAGGCTTTTATGATACTATTAGCAGTAAATGAGCAACTCCCATAAAATATGACTTAATATCACCATGATAAGAGTTTAAGTACATATGACCATTGTTATGTGAAAAAACATTATTTTTAATGTGTGACAGCCTGACAGGATTTAATTGCCACACCTACTTCAAACTATTAGCTGCTTCATTCAAACCTGAAAAAACAATATTTACGTGACTATTGAGAATCCCTATGATTGATGCAATCTTTTGTGTTATTCCCTTTATAGTCACTTGCATTTGTTATTATTAACAAGGAAAAAAGAAAGGGGAAATGTGTGTTTCTGTTTTGCAACAAAGCTTTTTCTGATGATGACTAACTTCTTCCTTTGAACACAAAAAGCCTCTTTAACTAATGTACATATAAATACGTTCTCCACAATGTGCACCAAGCAAGGAAAGAAAAAGAAAAGAAAAAAAAAGAGAAAGCGAGCCTTGTAGGACTTAAGCCAGAATTAAAAGCAACCTAAGCAAGAGGAGCACATGAAAGCTGTCAGCGTGGATGGGATTCTGACTCTCCATTTCTTACAGCTCATCTGCTCGCGAGGAAGAAAAACCATAGTTTCTTTTAACCATATCCACAACAGAGCTCACTTGAGAGGAAACACAGCCAGTGATCTGGCATGAATGGGCACATTCCCAATTTTCCAGCATCAGTCCTGAATATTTATGGCGGTGACGAATGAGGGCACCGGTAAAATATTTTAACACGAAGCCTTGCCTTGTAAATCGCCTCGATGCCGTGTCAAAACAACACCTACCATAAATCAGAGGTTTTAGGACCAGTATTTCTTGTTCTAACATGCCACCTGCTCAGCAGAATCACTTGTGTGAACAGGCACAGAGGAGTCTGTGCTAAGCAGAGCCCTCTCTCCCCTCCTAACTTATAGAGCTATAATTTCACAGGCCTATTATCGTCAAGGTAATTTTGACAGTGCTGAAATATTATACTTGTTAAGAATATGCATTTAGCACTAACTCCAGCGGTCATTTGAACTGAATAAACAGAGAGGTGTCCCTACAATTACCTTTCTTCTCTACCGATGACTCGTTCTGCTAGCCAGGCAGCAGGACTGTGAGAATGGATTTTGTAAACAGCGCGGCAAGTTTTCCTGAGACTCCAAAAAGCTCACCGTGGTGCGCTCAGCTCACTTCTTACTTCTCCGCGAATGATTTATTAACAACATATAGGGGGTACTAATGAGTCCCCTTCAAGGTTCAAGAAACAGAACAATACTTCAAACCTCCACACCCTCCTTCTCCACAACCCTCAGCTCCTTACCAAGGCACATGCCAATTCCGGAAAGTTTAGATTCACGAAGGCCTCTACGTGCAGCCAATCTAGAACTGCTCAAATCCTAGTTTGCGCAATTCTAGATATTTGATTAGGAGGGTACACAAATATGTCTCTCAGTTCCATACCCTAAGGAGCACAAGCAACTTCCACTAGAAAAATAAAACTGACAAAAGAAGAGGATAGTACATTTGCTTTTCAATCCTTGTATCGCACTCGGGCCTGAACTTAATCTGTAAAGAAACAATAATGATATGCACTTGGACTTGTCTTATACTGGATGCCGAGATAAATGAACACACACACACCACGGCAGAGGACCCCGTCACGTGAGATGAACACAACGGCCACAGCCCAGTGTTAACTTTGCACTTCCCTGAGAGAAGAAACAAACGCCAACATCTCCCGACACCGGCACCCACTTCCTTAAAGCCAAATCAACGAACTGAAAGCAAATAAACAAATTATTTATCTGGAATCCATTGCAGTCAGTTCGCTCAGCCAAGAGTTAGGTCACCTTTATTGGACATGAACAAACAGGATACCTATCCGCTCATCTTGTCTCCAAACCGAAGGTATGGAAATTCTGGAGACTTGATAAGGACAAGCCATCTCTACTGACTCTGCTCGCGTGGAAGGCAACTGAAGAAACCGCCGGGTCATACTTTTCCCCAAACTCATGTCTGACTCGGGTCACACAGGCGGCCATATTCTGCCCACAGGAAGCAAAATCTATCCAGTCAGGATGTCGGTGGCTGCCCACACCAGTCACTGTCCCAGCTCAGAAATCCAAATAACCTTGTGTGAAATGCCAGATATTCTGGGACAACCCTGTGAATAATTCTTTAATAAAGAACCTAATGTTTCAAACAGAATAACCTACAGCAATGATTTAAATTCCGCATCAATACCATAAAACACAAAGACTCAAGCTATTAAAAAAAAAAAAGGGAATTTCTAAGCTTTAAATGGGAAAAAAAATTGGTTTTTGCAGGAATGTGCCCTTGTGGTCCATCCCTGAAATAATAGAGATGATGCTGCCCTCTTGTGCCAGACATAGAAAACAAAACGAATTCAGGAAAGCACGGTTTATGCTGAAGATGGAAATACTCTTCTAATTTCTGAAGTGCTTCCCTGTGTTACCTGCGTATTGAGATCTGACAGAACAGAGGGGACAGAAGACAAATGTTGATCAGGGACGAGGCAGGGGCGGCCCTGAGCACAGGGACACACAGAGACCACGTCCAAACAGGCACCACTCAACTCAAGTTGCCATCAGAATGCACGGAAAATGCCGGGGCAGCTGAAAATTCACAGCCCTTGAACAGACACACAGTACCGTCACCAAAATACACTGAGGAGGGAAAGGTAAAAATAAGGGGAGGAAGGGAAAAAAAGGGAAAGAAAAGTAGCTTGTCTTTCTAAGACGACACACTTAGCTGACTGAGATCTTACCCAAACACTTGAAGACAATTGGGTTATGAAAAAAAAATCAGTGGGTAAAAAAAATACTGTATCATCTAAGTGAATATGCTAAGTAAACTCTGTGCAACCACACACTGGTTCAAAGAGAGGGGCGCCTGGGTGGCTCAGTCGGTTAAGCCTCCGGCTTTGGCTCAGGTCAGATCTCACGTTCATAGGTTCGAGCCCTGAGTCAGGCTCCGTGCTGACAGCTAGCTCAGAGCCTGGAAACTATTTCGGTTCTGTGTCTCCTTCTCTCTCTGCCCCTCCCCCTCTCATGCCCTGTCTCTCTCTGTATTAAAAAAAAAATAAAACATTAAAAAAAAAAAAAAACGAAGAGAAACTTCATCGTGAAGCTTGGAGACAGGGGGCCTTCTTTTTTTTTTTTTTTTCTTTAATGTTCTATTTTATTTTTGAGAGAGAGACAGCGTGAGTAGGGGGAGGGTCAAAGAGAGAGGGAAACACAGAATCTGAAGACAGGCTCCAGGCTCTGAGCTAGCTGTCAGCACAGAGCCTGATGCGGGGCTCGAACCCACGAACCGTGAGATCATGATCTGAGCCAAAGCTGGACACTCAACCGAGCCATCCAGGCTCCCTACCTAAGCTCTGCAGTGGTTAAAAAGAGGCCAGAGAGACTTGGCTACTGAGAAGAAACAAGCACTGTCCAGGTTCGCCTTGTCCGTCTCCCTAAATCCAAGTCAGCGAACCTGGGGCTTTTGGGCAGGGGGCCACCCAGTGTTTCGGGACCCTTCTCTGAAGGCCTGGTTCTCTGTACAAGCTCCAAGAATTTCCCTCTGATGAACACAATGGCCCATCTGGGGTGGGAACACCATGATCAAATGTAAAGAGACATTTCCACCATCCCGATCGGGTTTGCTGAGAATATTCCGGCACAAGCGGGACCCGAAGGTGGCTCTGGAAGGGACCCCTGGCAGACATCCTGTGAGTCCAAGCCAGGCTGTGGTGCGCGCAGACGCTGTCGCCACCCTGGGCCTCACCTGCTGGAAACTACACCCTTCCCAACCATCCTGTCCTCTTTTCCACGCTCTGGGATGCTGTCAGGAGGAGAAACTCTTAGAAAACTTACTGGCCGCTCCCTGAGGAGCTGCTCCGGATAACAAAGTGCCGACAAGAGAATGATACGCTTCCTGATTTCTCCCTGCTGCTCGGAGGACACTCTGTAACATGGGGTGGGATCCCTGGGCAACTGGATACATTTCACCTGGATATTGATCAGAACCTAAAAGTCAAGCACGCCTAGCGGTGCCTGGTTTGCTCAGCTGGTTGAGTGTCTGACTCTTCCTCTCGGCTCAGGGTCATGATCTCACGGTTCATGAGTTCAAGCCTCGTGTTGGGCTCTGAGCTGCCGGTGAGAGCCTGCTTGGGGTTCCCTCTCTCCCTGTCTCTCTGCTCCTCTCCTCCCTCTCTCTCTCAATAAACTTGAAAAAAAAAAAATGAGGTATGCCTAACCTTCCACTGTAGAGGGGGCTTGTTTTTTTAATATTATAGAACATTAAAATATATACAATCCATGACATCCCCTATGAACCCCAGCTTTGGTTTGCTCTTCCTATTGGTTTAAAAACTATAAAAATGATATCCACGTAGAACTTTAAAATCTACCACTGAAAAGACTTTCCTAATTAAAAAAAAATTTTTTTTAATCTATCACTAAAAAGAGTGAATAATTCATGGCCCCTGAACATTCTGGGCAACCTGACCTGTTTTCGGGGCACTTATTTGGGTTTCTGTTTTCTTGAAGGAAAGAAGCCCCATTAACAGATACAGGAGGAGGAGGGCAAGATACACACCAGTGTGCGGCTCGAAGATTAGCAACCTGAACATTTAGACTCGGTCCCAAATCCTTGAATAATAAATCAATCAGTGTGTGGAGAAGCCTACAGGTCTTGGACAGGAAGGGCCTGGTTAACGGTGGCCATGAGCATTCAGAGGCTGTGATAACGGAAATGCAGTCCCACTTAACGCTCCCAACTTTATGGCCGGGGTTTGCAAATTAACTGGCAAAGTGCAGCACCTTTCCAGCAGTCAGCAGCGTCCGCCCTCCACTCTCCTTCTGAGCACAGCTGTCACACGCCTACGGACATGTGGGTGTCCCTGCAGGTCCCCACCCCTGTGTCCTGCGCCAGGCCTGCACTAAACAAACATGCTGAATAAACGGCACAGAACGCCTTCCTGAACGGTCTTATTTCATCCTCACAACAGCCTTGTGAAGCTGGAAGGGCAGCTGTCATTTCCACTTCACAGGTGAGGAAGTGCCGAGACGCCGTGTTGTCACCGTGGCCAAGCGTCATCAGGTGCGGACCGTGGGCCAAGCACTGCTCTAGGCCCCGTGAATGTACGGATCTGCTTTATTCCCACAATATCTTGATAAGGGAGGTATCCAGAGGATCCACATTTTATAGATAAGAACACAGAGGTGCAGAGAAATTAAGTAACCAGCACCTGAGTATTCACAGAGCTAAAACCAGCTATTACAATCAGCAGCTGGCGCCAGGTCTGAGCCCAGGCAGAAGGATCCACAGTCTACATTTTTAACCAGGACAACCTCCGGCTTTGAGGGTCACCTGCCCAGGGCACCGACACAACCTGGCCTGAGTCACACGGCTGGGTAAGAACCAGGCCACGTCTTCTCCGGCGCTCTCCCCAGGCCACCTCCCTGCCTGGCCAGGTCCCATCAACGATCTCCTGCATCAATAAGGCTGCCCTGGAATGGTGTAGAGGGAGCACGTGCTGAAGAGCCAGCCCTGCGCAGGGACCCAGGTCGGGGGGTGACCTTAAGAAGCAAGACGTGTCAGAGGCCTCAGGGTGGAGGCCACAAAGCCTCCAACATGGAGACACAAGTCCACATTAAAGCTATGGCAAAGAGCATTTATGGCAGAGGAAGTGTATGCTTCAGTCTTGGGTCTTAATTAATTTCTCATTCAGTTTTAGGAAAACCTGCAAGCCCAGGACGACCTGATTTAAGGCCACACGATGCAGCCGACTTTCCGGCAAGTGGTCAACACGGAAATGCACTTGCGCCCAAAGAAGGGTGTTTCGTAGGCCCCGTGACAAACGGATTCCTACACTGCTCTGCAAAGCGAACACCTTTTATTTTCCACACACACACACACACACACACACACACACACACACACGAACTGGAATAGAAGTTTGTATGTGGCACCTGGGTGGCTCAGTCAGGTGGGCATCTGACCTCAGCTCAGGTCATGATCTCCCAGTTGGTGGGTTCAAGCCCCACATCAGGCTCCGTGCCGACAGCTCAGAGCCTGGAGCCTGCTTCAGAGTCTGCGTCTCCCTCTCTCTCTGCCCCTCCCCAACTAGCGCTCAGTGTCTTCTTCTCTCTCAAAAATAAATAAAAGCATTTAAAATTTTTTTAAAAAAAGAAGCAGCTCGTATGTGTCCATATTCAGATTTTGTCACGTAGAAAAAAGTCAGTAAAACTTTTTGGGGAAAATGAATCCACGTGCTCACCTGCAGGCGTCCCCTCCGTTCTCAAATGCTGAAATGTGATCAGACACAAACGGTGTCAACAAGGCAGATACACGGAGAAAGCCGGTGTCTGACTTACCTATTGGGTTTCTGTCAAAAAACAACACTGGAGCTCTCAGAATGGACTCGAACATTTTGTTGTGCAAAGCTTGTGAGGAATTAACAAGGACGTAGAACACCAACAGAGATCTCGCTATGCCAAAAAGGACAGTCGCCACAGTTAAACCTGAAATAAAGAAACACCACTCAGAGCACATCTCCGCCTTTTCTTCGGCGAAGCCAGAACAAGGCAGGCGGTTTATGAAGATATTCTGGACTTCGTTTCATAAGACACGTGGATTCTGTAAGACTGCAGTGCATTTGCAAGATACTTTTATAAAGAAGAATATGATTTATTTTTCTCTCATTAAATAGAAACTGTAGGTAAAAAAAATATATCAGGTGTAAATGATAATTTCATACTAGGCTTTCCTGATTCACTTACAAGTTCTGTTAAAACCTCAGAAGAAAAAGAGATAATTACAAAAACTAGCTGATCCTCCCTTCTCCACATTTCTGCTATCCTGTTTAGACATCTCAGAATCTAAATCTGCGGTGTGCTCTCACACCAGCATGCGAATTAACAGGGAACAGGGGAAAGGACGTGCTATTTCCTGGTAGAAAATGCCCAAGTGACTTTTTAAAGAATATGAAAATACCATATTGAGGTGCAAGCAGAATCTCTCAACGGGATTGCAAGAAAATATGAATTATATGTTAGCATGAAATAATCGCAGGCATTTTATACAAATACACCGCATTTCTAAATGAACACAGTCTATTTAAATTACAGATTCCGTTAATGGCATAAATGAGTTATGTATGATGCGCATAAAAATCAACATCGTTTTCCTATCATCTCCTGAACTCCCACTGCTAACGAGAGTTGGGGGATGACTTCTGTGAGTTAATACTCCACCAAGTCCATTTTCCCCCCTCAGATGACCCGTCACTGTTGTCAACTCTGAAAGCTGCTCGGAGCCCTACCTGCCTCGGAGAGGCGTTTTCCTGAGGCCCCCGTGCAGCCCGATGGCTCCTTCCTCCCCACCCCCAGGCCTCTCCCAGCCCACCGGGGTCCAAGGGAAAGAGCTCACGTATTTAGGGTTCTTTAGCGAGTGATCAACGAAATACATAACCCCATTTCAGCGAGCAGGTTTTCACAAAGATCACTCGCTCTATCTTTGCGGAAAGCTTGTATGAGCGTTTCCAGTGAGCATATTTAAAATTTCAGATGAGGATTTCCTTTAAAAAGTGTGTAATGCCACATATATTCTAAGCACTCTTGTGAAAGCAGAGCGCTGTGTAAATATTAGTCTGGCAAGCCAAATGTTAAATTAATCACACAGTTGGGGGCGCGATAACATTGTGATCTCCAGGTAAGAGAGAGAAGGAACCCTAATTCCCAGACACTGGAGTTTTCCCTGCTCAGCTTCTCTCTTAAGTCATTAGTGAAGCCCAGGAGACGAGCAGCCCGCGGAAGGGAGCTTTGCATACCTGTGAGGGACTAATGCTTTTATTTGGGGGAACCTCGCTGCCAGAGGATTTCATCCAAGTTCAATAAAAGCCAGGGTTTATTCAGACAGAATTGGAACAATCCGAATCACAGGGTGGGGATCCGTTTCTAATCCCCTTGCCCATCCAAATAATGATATAAGATTTAGCTAAAGCAACCTATTAGAATAGACAATAGCCACATATTTCCAGTGGCTGATTTTCTGAATGCTCAATCCTGGTTTAACTTCCAAAATCCAGTACAGAGCAAATTAAGAGTCCTCATTCAGCCTCTTTCTTCGGATAGATTTTTAAAATAATTATTCTAATTAATTCACAGAGTAAATGCGACTCAGACTCTTAATCTGTTAAGACATTACTGAATTACTCCTGGAAGCCCTAGTTACTCACACAGGCTCATTGTAAGCACCCCAGACTCCCGGATAATAAACCGAATGACTGAACTTTACCTGAATAAATTCCTAAGTACCAGTGAAGATCGAGCTTCTCGGTGACATTTTCTTTTCCATTTCCCGTGACATTCAGGGCACTTTGTTCATTTGCCCTGTGAAAAGGGGGGAGGGGCGGATATTAAGCTATAGATAGAATTTAGATAAATACAAAATGACAAAAAAATTAACCTCAATTTGGGAGACAGGCCTTAGGCTGGGAAGGGATTCCAAGCCTGCCGGGCCCCATGGCATCCTCCTTCTGTAAATTCACCTAGCCTCATGACACTCAGTTCCCAGGACTGTCTGGGTGCAGATGCTGAGGATCAGACGTGGGGAGAGACCAGGCGAGGGTCACACTCCACCAGCAAGAACCTCCAAGTCCCTTTTGCTGCAGGGAAACTAAGGGAGGATTCAGACAGGAGGCCCAAGAAACCAGACTCTGGGGGAAAGAGACGCCGCCTGCCGATCTGGGGGCACCTCACATCAGACCGGAAACAACTCACCAATACGAGAGCCACCAGTCCTGAAGAACGTAAGCAACCTAGCAGGAGGAGACACAAAAACATCAAGCGTCACCCAGCACCTCAAGACTCTCACTCCCCCGAAGGGACCGTCGAAAGCCTCTGGAAAATGCACACGATTCTTCCTGCTCAGGCCTGCGCCAAACCCCACATTCCAGGCCAGGTGACACCTCAAATAAGTGCACATTACATTTTAAAAACTTTTTAAGACGGGGGACACCTGGGTGGTTCAGTTGGTTAGGCATCTGACTTCGGCTCAGGTCATGATCTCACAGCTCATGGGTTCGAGTCCCGCATTGGGCTCTGTGCTGACAGCTCAGAGCCTGGAACCTGCTTCAGATTCTGGGTCTTCCTCTCTTTGCCCCTCCCCTGCTCAAGCACGCTAGCTCTCTCTGTCTCTCTCTCTCTCAAAAATAAACAAACATTTAAAAACACTAAAATGGTTGACAGTCTTTTTCATCAGAAGCTCTCCCGAGCACACACAACACAGGAAACATCAAGTTATTTTGTTCCCCAAGATAGCATGTTTCAGAGCTAATCCAAGTGGACCACGTGATATGGGGACCACGGTGTAAATTCATGCAGGAGAAGCAGTCCTGTGAACATGAAGCCGAGGCCACAGGACAAAACGAATGCCCTTACTTACCTGAGCGGTGATGTTTAGCAGAATAAGGAAAATGATGATGAGCCAGTGAGTACCAGCAGTGAGGTAATTCTTGTAAGCCTTGAAACCAACTTTCCCTTCTGAACGCCTCTCCTCTGCCAGTGCAACTGGTACGTTCTCAGTCTGGCAAGGGGAAGAAAGCAATGAGAGGCGAAATCTTACACAACAGCCCCCAAAATTTTCACAGGTCAACGGTGCACTCCACTGGCAAAGCCATGAAAAAAAAGACCCATCTTACTCGCTGGGAGTGCAAAATGGTACAAGCCCGGTGGGGAAGGGCATAAAAGTATCTAGCTGAACGACAGATGCGTTCACCCTTGGGTCCAGCCATCCCGTCTAGGAGACTATCAGCAAAAAGGAAATATTGTTTGTCCGCGGTTACCCACGACTCCGTGATTTTGTTTAAAGTAGAACACCATCATTTCCAGCCCATGTACCCAATTCAAGTATAAATGCAGAAGCTGATTCCACAGTCATATACAAAATGATAGGGAGCTATTGCTGGGGATCACTCGAGCCACTCAATGATGGGAACATAAAACACAGTAGGAGCTCAAAACAGTAGCCAAATACCACAAACTGAGTTCGAACAGCAAGTGCGAGAGTTTGGCTCTCACCAACGGATGGCACGTGGTCTGAATCTTTTTGGTTCTTGAATTTCAAAAAGTGATTTCCTCAGTCTGGAATGTGATGGGCTAATCCAAATCCTTACCAGAATCACCGAGGCTCCTAGACTTGGGGTATGAGGGTTTGGATATTGAGGGCTAGCTGTGTCTAGTTTTAAGGGAGATCTAGTACATTTCTGCACGTGTCCGGAAAACTTAGAATGCACTGTAGATTCACATAAGCCAAAGGTGTCCTTGGCTGCACGCTGGCCCCTGTGGTTTCAAAGATGGATCAGATGTGGTTCTCGAACTTGAACTGTAGAAAGGAACACGGGAGCTAACTATAAAGTGTCTGCTATGTGCCAGGACCTTTGCCAACCATCAAACAATGGGGCAAAACAACACCACCGGTCACATGTGGCAGCAGAACATCCACCACACAGGAAAAGGAGCTGGTTTAACGTGGACCACAGCAGCACTCAGGTGGAGGGCTCCTCAAATTAAACGTCTGGATTTAAAGGGAAGCCTGGGGCCGCCAGAGCAAGGGGGATCCACCTGCGGTAAATTCAAGAGCTCTACCAGCAGTGACTCACCTACACCCAGGAACTTACAGCAGTCCACCCACTGCGGAGCCCCCCCGAGGGCCTCCCCCGTCCAACACCCAAAGGAGAACCCCGATCGGGCTGGCTCCTCACATTCTGTGTTAATTCTACCACCTGCACAGAACACGGCCTTGGAACCTTAGAACCGACTCGGACAAATGAAGGTGTCATGCACGAAGCTCGCAGAACCAGGGCGTGCTGTGAGAGGAGAACTCACTTTCTGGCCCTCTGGATGGCCGTCTTTCAGGGACGGTTTGGAAGACTGCTGAGACCAAACAGAAGACTCCGAGAAGCTCCGATTCCTCAGGGTGGGAGACGCTGGAGCGGGGCTCTGGTCAGCCTCCTCATCCTCCTTCTTTAAAAGGGAACCGAAATCTACCCCGGACTTCATAAACTCAGTGTAAGTCCCCTTTTGCACCATTTTACCCTAAAATAAAAATAAAAGAATTTACAAGTTCACTTACATTTGATAACGCTCACCTGATCCAATGCTAATCAAAAAAAAAAGGGGGGGGGGGCTCTCAGCATGAATCCACTGCACCAGTAAAGTCTGTGAGCCCAAGCTTAGGCTAAACTCATAATAAAGCCCTTTGCTTTTGCAAAAAAAAATTTAACTGGTCTCACAAGACAATTTTCATAAGGAAAGAATCTTTAAGTCTGGAACTCTGGTTGACACATCTCGTTCAATTCAACTGGACAGAGAACGGAGTGTTCCGTTCTCAGTCAAATCCTACGTTAGATGCTGGGCTACATGTAAGAAATGTGTAACTTGGGACGCCTGGGTGGCTCAGTCGGTTAAGCGTCAGATTCTTGATTTCGGCTCAGGACATGATCTCACAGTTTGTACAATTAAGCCTGCATGTGGCTCCACTCTAAGAGCACAGAGTCTGTCTGGGATTCTCTCTCTCCTTCTCTCTCTGCCCCTCCCCTGCTCACATATTCATATTCTCTCTCTCTCAAAATAAGTAAATAATCTTTGACAGCAACAACAAAAACGAAATGTGTAACCATGTGTTAAGGATGGGGACCACTAATGTAACTACTAAAAGCATTTAAAGCGGCAAAAAGATCAAACCAACATCAGCCTTCCTCCCAGAGCCATAACAAACAATCCGAAAATGCGTATGGCACTGCAAATAGGCAAAGTCATGTTGAAAAAGAAAACCAAAGCTGGAGGCATCACACTTCCAGACCTTAACCGATATTACAAAGCTGTAGTCATCAAGACAGTACGGTATTAGAAAACAGACACATAGATCAATGGAAAAGAATAGAGAACCCAGAAAAGGGCCCACAAATAAATATATCATCAATTAATCTTCAATAAAGCAGAAAAAAGTACCCAATGTGAGGGAGCGGCGCCTGGGTGGCTCAGTTAAGCGTCGGACTTCGGCTCAGGTCATGATCTCATGGTTTGTGGGTTCGAGCCCCGCACTGAGCTCTGTGCTGACAGCTAGCTCAGAGCCTGGAGCCTGTTTTCAGATTCTGTGTCTCCCTCTCTCTCCGACCCTCCCCTGCTCATGCTGTCTCTCTCTGTCTCTCAAAAATAAATAAAAAACATTTAAAAAAAAATAAGGTAAAAAAAAAACTACTCAATGGGAAAAAAGTCTCTTCAGCAAATGGTGCTATAAAAATTGGACAGCGACAGGCAGAAAAATGAACCTGGACCACTTTCTTACGTCATATACAAAAGTAAATCCAAAATGTATAAAAGACCTAAATGTGAGACAGAAAACCATCAAAATCCCACAGGAGAAAATAAGCAACAACCTCTCCGACCTCGGCCACAGCAACTTCTTACTTGGCATGTGTCCAGACACAAGGTAAATAAAAGCAAAAATGGACTACTGGGATCTCATCTAGATAAATGCTTCTGCACAGTGAAGGAAATAATCAATGAAACTAAAAGGCAACTGACAGAATGAGGGAAGATATTGCAAATGATATACTGGATAAAGAGTTAGTATCCAAAATCTATAAAGAACTTACCAAACTTAACACACACAAAAAAACAATCCAGTGACGAAATGGGCAGAAGACATGAATAGACACTTTTCCAAAGAAGACATCCAGATGGGCAAGACACATGAAAAGATGCTCAACATCACTCATCATCAAGGAAATACAAATCAAATCCACACTGAGATACCACCCCACACCAGAGTAGCTAAAATCAACAACTCAGGCAACAACAGATGTCGGCGAGGGTGGAGAGAAATGGGAATCCTTCTGCACTGTTGGTGGGAACGCAAACTGTTGCAGCCACTCTGGATAACAGTACGGAGCTTCCTTTAAAAATTAAAAATAGAACTACCCTACAATCCAGCAATTGCACTACTATTCGTCCATAGGATAAAAAATGTGGATTCTAAGGGGCACTTGCACCCCAATGTTTATTGCAGTGCTATCGACAGTAGCCAAATTATGGAAAGAGCCCACATGACCATCAAAAGACAAATGGATCAAGAAGATATGGGGGGGGTGTGTACATGCATATATATATACACACATACCTGCACGCATGCGTGTGCACACACACACACAAAATGGACTACTACTCAGTGATGAAAAAGAATGAAATCTTGCCATTTGCAATAATGTGGAATAATACATGGAATTTGAGAAACTCAGCAGATGAACACAGGGAAAGGGAAGGAAAAATAAGATGAGAGAGGGACACAAGCCATCAGAGACTCCTAAACACAAGGAACAAACTGAGGTTGCTGGAGTGGGTGGAGGGGGGGGTAAATGGGTGATGGGGCATTAAGGAGGGCACTTGTTGGCATGGGCATTGGGTGTCATATGTAAGAGATGAGTCACTGGGTTCTACTCCCAGCCAAGACTACACTGTATGTTAACTAATTTGAATATTATTTTTTAAAGTTAAAAAAAAATAAAGTAGCAAAAAGTATAGATCAGTCGAGTCTGTTCAGATAACCTGGAAACCGAGCTAAGGGTCATGTAACAAGCCCCGCTTACAAGAACGAGGTCAAGCTGGGGAGGCCATTCCGGGGATGGGCGAAGTCTGACACAAACGTGGGCGTGAGCACGTGTGCGTGGGCAGGAGGCACACATCGGGTCTCGGCTGCCCCCCGCCATGTTATCACAGGCTGCACTGGGACAAGACCCGTGGGGGGCGGCCCTGGACAGAGACGCTTTAGTACAAAAACCGCGCCATCAACTCAGGAGGTTCCCGGATGCAAGTTCAACACAGCTTCACTCAGCGGTCCAGCGCGGACCACGCCAACGGGGCCGAGAGGCGGCCATGCCCACATCCGCTAGCGAGGCACCAGATGAGCAGTATGGTCGGATCCCACACGCCCAGGGAGCTCACTGCTGGACAGCCGGTTTGCTCTGACAGCACTAAAGGTGGGAGTAAGGTCCTCAGAAAAAAGGCAGTAAGGGGACCCCGAACCATCCAGGGACTGGCTAACTAGGATGTTGGTTCCAGGTTCATAACCCCCGCCAACACGGGGGTTTTACCAGACTCCCGTCACCCCTCTTGGCCGGAAACTAACTGTTCTCAAGTTCGGGGAATTTCCAGAGGACCCAAATGAGTCGACACATGAAACTGCTTCCCAAAAGGAGACGCTCCGCAGTCTTGCCATATTTCTTAGTGCAGAACTTCATTTGATGCCATGAGGATCTAAGCAAGGGCCGGCTGGAGCAGACCAGGGTTCATGACCGAGGTGCTCAGAGGTAAACAGGCCAAGGAGCGAAACATCAGACAACCACTAAGCCTGGAAAATTCTCACTAACCTCCACCTCCGACCCATGCTAGCTCTTGGGGGTTGAATGGTGGCTCCCCAGAAAGATCCATTCAAGGCACAAACATGATACCTACGAATGTGACCTAATTTTGAAACGGGATCTTTGTAGATGTGATCAAGCTGAGGTCATGCTGGAGTAGGGTGGCCCCCAAATCCAACATGACTGACATCCTTCTAAGAGGAGAGACTCAGACACGGCGAACACCACGTGACACCACGTGACGAAAGGGCAGAGAGCCCGGTGCTCCAGCGGCACACCGAGAGCACCAAGGACAGCTGCCTAACGCAGTGGCTGGCACAGGTGATGAAGGGTCCCCCCAAGAGCCTTCACGAGCGCATGGCACTGCCAGCCCGCTGGTTGGACGAGTAGGCTTCAGAAGGGTGAAGACGACAGACTTCTGTGGTTTTAAGCCACGCAGTGAGTGGTGTTGTAACGGGAGCTCTAGAAACTGATAGACTAGTCTGAGCCCGTGACTCTGACTTCTGAACTCTACTGAGACTTCTGACTGCTTCCGCTGCTGCCCCTCCAGCAAACATCAAGAGAGAGCTTTAAAAAATTTTTTTCAATGTTTATTCATTTCTGAGAGACAGAGAGAAACAGAGCACAAGTGGAGGTGGGGCAGAGAGGGAGACACAGAATGTGAAGCAGGCTCCAGGCTCAGAGCGGTCAGCACAGAGCCTGACGCAGAGCTTGAACTCATGGAACTGTGAGATCATGACCTGAGCTGAAGTTGTACACTTAACTGACTGAGCCACCCAGGCGCCCCAAGAGGAATCTTTTAAAACCATGCACTGGACCACATCGCTCCTCTGCTCTGATCTGTCCAATGGCTTCTGACCCACTTCCAGGCCAGCCGCCCACTGCTCTGAGCCCGTCTCCCTCACACTCTCCCGCTACTGTGCCTCAGACACATTGGCCTCCCAGACATTCTTCCAACACACCAGGTCAATTCCTTCCTTAGGACCCTGCCACTGGACCCTCTGACTCCCTCTCCCCTCCCCCAGGAGAGTGCACGGCCAGCACTTTCATGTCACTCGGGTCCCTTGAAGCACCAGCCCCCTGGGGAGGCAGTCATGGTATCAGCCACCCCCCACCAACTCCTTCATTACATCTATCCCCATAAGAACGGAAGCCCCATGGTGGCAAGCACTTGTCTTACTTATTGCCGCCCACACTCTCACATGTACTGGGCACACACAGAACCCTTGCCGGGAGACTAGCACCTGGCTATACCCAGGAGTGTGCGTCTCCGCCAGGGGCACTCAGCTTTCCAACCAGGCTTCTGTCACTAACGGAAGATGCTCTCTGGCTAAACTGCAGAAGACAAATAGACACGAACATATCTCAGTCTCTCTAATTTCCAAGTAACACACTTTGATTTACATTGTGGAAGAAGAAAACAAGAGTTCTAAATAAAACAGCATCACTATCCCTAGCAATTTTACTAGAACAGTTATAATTTAGAACTCTGGAGTTAGCAATTTTATATACTTTAGGGTAATACGGCCTAGAACGGAACAGTTCCACTCCTGCATGTCTTTGGATTCAACCTGAAAGGCAGGAATGCCAGCTCTGGGAGGAAGGAGAGGGAGTTTGGCACAGACTCGAGAAGTGACCTGCTGGGAGGTCTCACCCTCAACACACCTGGGTGCTAGCAAGTTCCACAGACGTCTAGAAATTACTTACGTCTTTCAATATCAGAATCTGACTTGCAGCTTTTAGGTACTGCAACTGATGAGTCACTAAGATGGTGATCTTCTCGTGCAGTGTCTGACAGATGCACCTGTAAACATACAAGGTACAGTATGCAAACACCACGTTAATGGGGGTGCTCCAAAGACAACACAGTGGTCAGAGATCTGCAGCTTAAATACCAACAGAAATACAAATACAAATCAAAAGCAAATGTCAACCAAAAGGAACCCCACCAGGTCCTCAAACTGATCGACCAACTTGAGTCTAGCTCTGCTTAGAAATTCCAAAAAGCAGTCCAGTGAAGGAGACGCAAGGAGACACCAAGATGGTTTCTTTTCCCCACTGAAACTCAGCTTAGCAATTGTTTATATATTTCATGATGAAAAACGATCAAGCAATAGTGAGATTCCAAAACCTGACCAGATGACAATAATATTTCATCCCTGTGTAGAACTGGGAGAAGGAGGAATTGAAGTCAGATAAAAATGGGTATTTTTTTCTTAGTTTGCTACGTAATTGATTTAGAATGTAATATTAACCCCAAAAAATCTTAAATTCTCAGTAGCCTTCACCCAAGTGCATTTTCTAGACACTTCCTCCCAAATACGATAGAAGACAAGGACTGGCATGGCCCTGGTTAGTGTCTCTAAGATCCCCACCGCCCCACCCAGGTCGCAATCCATCTTTCGGTAGGACTGAAAACCTTCCTAAGGTGAATACGAAAGAACAGAATCCAAGTGGCCCACATCATAGTGGAAATCGTTCAACGGCTCAAAGGACATGCCAGGCCTCTCGGCCAGGCGCCGCCCTCAACACTCTAGTGGGTATTTTACTGTAACCCCTCAAACTGCTCCTCGTTTCAAATGCAGACCCCAAGGAATTCCACTGCAGCCTGCACCCCACCATGGCCCGCACCCCGTCCAGGTCAGCGAGGGGCCTGGGATGGCGCCGTCTGGCCAGAGGCGGGGCCCAGGCCTATCCTCTGGGGGACCGAGCTCCTTGCACAGCAAATCTCAGGAACATGGGCCCCAACTCAGCCTGAGGAGGTGGGTGAGACCAAGAGGTCTGCAGGTGCGCAGACTGCAGCTCAAAGCCCTCTTACTAGCCTGGCGATGTCAGATGAGCTAACAGACCACTCTCTGACCTCCTCTGCTTCATCTCAAAATAAAACCGATGAAAACCCCTAGGCGTGTTCTGATAACACTAATCCAGTCAATGTCCAGTCTGTTCTCCACCTTCCCTAACCCACAAGTGGCCCTTTGGTTTGGACTCGGGACAGAACAGTGCTCAGGGGACACTTCTGACCCTGGACCTGAGTCAGAAGCAAGACCCCAGGACGCAGGTGTACAAATTATTATTCCACTCTTTACATCCAGAAGGACTAACGCTTCCCTTTTGAAAGGTCTTGATACGTTAAGAGGAAAAAGCAAGGTAAGGGCTACAATCATGGATGCAGGGGACACACGGACCACGAAAATATCCGGGGGAAACGTTCACCCAGAAGGTACACAGGTGCAGTGGCTCCGGAAGAGAAACAGCCGCGCAAAGGTGCCTTGGGGGGTTCACAGTTGAGTCAGGGGAAGGGGGACTGCTCAGCACTCAGGTGCAGCCCACTGAGGGCTGTGGGAAGACGCAGGGGACAGGCCGCCCCCGAGAGGAACGGGAGGGAAAGGTGTCCTGGCACAGTGACCCCCTGGCTCACGGACAGAAGGCACGGGATCTGTACTGACAGGCAGACAGGAGGAAGGGGCACAGCTGGTTCAGGGCACCGCACGAAGGCCGGCGTGGCTGGAGTAGGGAGTCTGTAGGAAGTGCTGGAACGCCGGATGAGTCAGACCGAAAAGAATCTTCTTGGCCACTGGAGGAGGCAGAGGTGCGCCCTGAGCGTGCCGGGGGTCCGTGGGGACCGGAGGCAGCAAAGGCGAACCAGGGAGGCGGTAGTGTGGGAGAATCAGTTAGGACAGACTCGAACTGATGATTCCGGAAGTGAGGGTCTGGGGATATGGGGCTCTCTCTAAAATAGGCCAGGATCCCCTCCTCAAACAGGTCACACGCACTTCCGTTCCCCGGAGGGCCTCCAACCTCCTGCGTGTCACAGAATCCACGTAAATGTTTCCAGTATATAGATGTAAGACTCCCAAACCTTGCTAACCTTGGCTATATGTTCACAACTGAAGTAAACTGCTAACGGCAAGGAGAAGTGTAACACACTCACTTTTAATACAAAACACTTCACATCTCTGAGCTTCGACACTACCGCCATCTTTCATAGTTTATTGTTCAGTCCAATTTTCTAGCTCGTTGAGAACATTCCTCAGCTGCTGCTGAGTGATTTCCTAAATTGCATCCGTGCTCCCTGCCCTAAGTTTCCCCAAAGAACGTGGTGCTGATTAGCAAACAACAATTTTAACAAGGTTGCTTCTATCAAGTGTATATCCAAAGCCATTAAACCCGAAAGGTTCGAGAGGACTTTATAAATACCTCCTGGGTTCAAAGAAGACCTTGGGAGAGGCTCTGTGATAAGCACACGGATACGTGGCACTTAGAAGCCAACTGACACAGACTCAATGGCTGGCGGAAACTCGTCTTGTAGCGATAGAGAGTTTAAGAGAGTTTATGCACAACACCCCCCCCCCCCCTGCAGCTCAGGGGGAGACACATTTGCGAGCTGAGGGGACAGGGAGCACTGGGGACAGGGAGGCAAGGCTACTCCTGATGCCACTGAGGGAGGACTGGAATCTTTGTCAGCAAACCCAGTAACAAGGCACGAGGCGCTTCCCTAAGGGAAAATTCATCCAGTGACAATCAGGAAGGGACAGGAAAAGAGGTCGGATCAAAGAGCTGGAGGCCGTGTCCGGTATCAGGGCTGGGCTCTCTGCATTCTGAGATTTGGTGCTGCTATGCAAGTTTTTTTCTTTAATTATAGTAAAATAAATAGAAGATCTACCGTTTTAACCACTTTTAGGCACAGAGCTCAGCAGTATCACGTAGGGTCACACTGCTGTGCAAGTGTCACCACCACCCACCTCCAGAACGCATCAGCACCCCAGAACTGAACTCTTGGTACCTACATGGTCTGGGGGAGGAACGTTCGGCACCCACACTAAAGGGACACCGAGACCCTGCTCCTCGGCTCCAGAACCCAGAGCTGCCTCACAGCACTACCTCCGTGAGAATCTCTTTACTCTGCTACTTGGGACTTGTTGTACGTGAATTGTGTCCTCCCCCAAATTCATGTGTTGATGCCCTAACCCCCCCACAAAACTTTAGAATTTGGTGACAGGACCTTCAAGGGGTAATGAGGTTAAAATGAGGCCTTGATGATGGGTCTTCTCCAATCTGTGTCCTTAGAAGAGATCGGGACATAAGGAGAAAGACACGGGCACAAGTGCGCAAAGGAGAGGCCATGTGAGGACACAGCAACAAGGCGGCCATGGAGCGAGGTCTTGGGAGAAACCAAGGGGCAGACACCTGGTCTGGACCTTTGGCCTCCAGGATTGTGAGACAATACACCTCTGTCGTTTAAGGCCTCCTCTGTAAATGGAACAGTTTTGTGCAACATCATTTGTAAGAAGATCTACCTCAGTGCACACATCAGGGCTTCGGGAAAGGTTCTTGAAAGCGCTCGCTGACCCTAGCGAGGTGAACATCAGTAAGGTTCACTGTGGGGTAGATTTGGATGCCGTTTTACCCAGTCCCCAGTCTAGACGCCCTCCACAGGAAGTGTCAGTCCCCAGCGTTAGGTTCC
The DNA here is from genome assembly GCA_004023845.1 of Helogale parvula. Lineage (NCBI taxonomy): Eukaryota > Metazoa > Chordata > Mammalia > Carnivora > Herpestidae > Helogale > Helogale parvula. Next base: position 75,031 of record PJEM01005279.1, read on the forward strand.
GTACAGACACTGGCGCTTTCGTGACTAAGCAAGAGCCAATCAATGAAAACCAATTCCGGAAACACAGAGTGAGAGCCAGGAGATAAGCTAGAGTCTAGATAATCTAGTTTCCCAATTCAAGTTACCCCTACATTTGGGGGCCTTACCTATTCATTTAATTTAAGAATCCAAGAAGCGACCCTCATGATTGAAACCATACTGTGATACGGAATACGTCATTCTTAAATTATTCTAGACTTTCCCAAGTATTTCCTAGCCTACAGGATAATTAGCACAAACCAGCAAACGGCACTACTAATGTGCCATCAACAACTGATGAAGGAAAAGAACTGGGCGGCCAAGTACCACATTACCCAGTCCCAGTCTTCGATCTAGAAAACTGCCCATCACCCTTCTTACTCCATCAACGAGGTCTGGTTCATCAGCTGCAGGTGGCAAGGGGCACTGTGCCATCTAGTTCCTAACCCCCTAGAGCATGTTCTCCACTCGCCGCCCCGTCCCTGACACAGGAGCACCATCCGCACTTCCCTTTTCTCCCTAAAAATGTCTCTAAAACGGAACTTCTGCGGAGAGAAGAGAAAGGCAGAGCAGAAGCGGGGAGCCTCCGGCTCTCCCGGGCTCGCTTCCCCAGGCCCTGCCAGGTTCCTACAAGGCAGAAAGGACCGGCACAGGCACACTCACAGCTCAAACAGGTGCCTGCCCACTTCCGCATCCACAGCGCTCAGAGGGTCGTCCAGGAGGTAGATGTCCGCGTCCTGATACACCGCTCTGGAAAACACAAAGTGACGTCGGACGGGAGAACGCTCCCCGTCCCCTCTCCGTCTCCTCTCCGAGCCTTGATGACATTCGGCAACAACCCAGGTCATGTTCGCGCCGACGGCCGTAATAACATGAGTCCGATGCTTCCAACAGCACCCCCTCCACCCGCCATGCAGCCACAGGTGGTCTCGGGTCGGCCGCCCCAGGGAGCATGCGCGGAAGGGCAACCGACCCGCGATTACCTGGCGAGGTTGATCCGGGCCTTCTGACCCCCACTCAATGTGGCTCCCCGATCGCCTATCACGGTCAGATCTCCGTCCTCCAAAAGCTGCAAATCCTGCATAGCGACCGAAAGAAGGGAGAAAAAAAAATATGTAAAATGTGTTCTCCTGTCGACCTAGGCTTTCAGCACGGGTTCTTCATACACGTATGGGATCAACTGCAATGGGTATTTCAAAGAACCTGAACTGTAACCTCGAACCTTTCCAAAAATCTCAGGGCTTTTTGTTTTCATTGGGCAGCTTTCCCCCACGATATTTATGCATTTCACCATCTTAATCGATGTTTTATTGAATATTGACTCTATGCCTGGCATTGTTCTGGGCACAATGAATTTGGTAGTAGGAAGACCATCCCTTGGTTTCCATGGAGCTAGACTGATGACATGAAAAATTAGCAGGAGTGCAAGTCCTAAGAAGAAAAAGGAAGGCGGCTCTGGGCAGAGAGGGGCAGGGGAAGTGCATCCTACATGTGGGGTCAGGGAGGTCTCCGATCAGAGGGGCTTTCACAGACAGAGGTGCCTCTGTGCAGACTGAAAAGCATTCCATGTGCAGGAGTGCATGAGTACAAAGGCCATGGGGCAGATGGGTGTCCAGGGTGTTGGAGGACTAGTGGGGAGGCCAGCAGAGCTGGACAGAGTGAGGAAAGAATGGGGAGAGCAAGGGCAGATATAAGGAGGAGGGGACAGGTTTCACGCCTGGGGAAATGGAGAGGATGTAACCTGGCCTTACGTTTCTGAGAAGCCCCTCTTGCCTCTCCGTGGAGCAGAGAGGTGACAGAAGACTGGCTGGAGCCAGAGGGAGCACAGTAGAAATGGAGAGCAGTGGTGAGGTTCCAGACAGATTTTAAGGTTGAGGCTGTAACACCTGTGGAGGAGTGGGTGGAGCTGTGGTGGCAGAAGAGGAGCACGTGTCGCCCCCACAGCGTGAAAACGGGGAAGAGCCACCTCGCCGTTACTGAGCTGGGGAAGATCATGGTCATGGACATGGTCAGAGGACATCAGGTTGCGGCTGGACATGCAAGTCTGGAGGCTGTGCCAGGGGCTACTTGTGCAAGCTGGCGGCATACATGGCACGCAAAGCCATGGGACTTATTTTACCAAAGAAAAAGTGTGCCCTTTTTTTTTTTTAACATTTATTTATTTTTGAGAGAGACAGAGTATGAGCAGGGGAGGGGTAGAAAGATAGAGAGACACAGAATCTGAAGAAGGCTCCAGGCTCCAAGCTGTCAGCACAGAGCCTGACAGGGGACTCGAACTTATGAACCACAAGATCATGGCATGAGTCAAAGTCAAATACTTAATGGACTGGGCCCCCCAGGAGCCCCTAAAAGAACAAGTGTGCCTTAATTAGCCAATTTGCTAATCTTGACCTTGGCTTCCCACCCTCAGAGTTACCACCTCAGGGGGTGTTAACCTGCCCCTTATCTTCACTTACGTACTTAAGTTTATTTATCGAGAGAGAGAGAGAGAGAGAGAGAGAGAGAGAGAGAGAGAGAGACCATAAGCAGGGGAGGGACAGAGAGAGAGGGAGAAAGATCTCAAGCAGACTTCCCGCTGTCAGCACAGAGCCCAATACAGGGCTTGAACCCATGAACCATGATATCTTGACCTGAGCCAAAGTTGGATGCTCAACTGACTGAACCACCCAGGCGCCCCTTCACATTTTTTTAAGGCTTATTCATTTTTAAATTGCTGACATCACAGGGCCTGCCGCAGGGCTCAGTCTCACAAACCGTGAGATCATGACTTGAGCTGAAATCACAAGTCGGACACTTAACCGACTGCACCACCCAGGCGCCCCCTCCTTGTCTTCACATTTAAGGCTCAGTGATGGAGTGATTGAGGAGATCTGTATAAGAAAGGAGAAGAGTTGTCGGGGAAAGAAAAAACAAAAGGGAAGTAACAGTGTGTTCAAGAGACACCAAGCTGATCAATCGAATTAAGTAGATGCTTGTCCCACACAAGCCAGATGAAACTCAACGCTAAGAAGAACACGCTTTGATGTGAGGATCTGGGCATCAATCTATCAAGTTATAGCTGAATATTATTTAAGAAATAAATGGACAAGTCCTGGTACCTGGGGAACAAAGCGGGTAACAAGAACAAGATCTGTCTCTAACTTTGGCAAATCCAGGAAGGAAGCCAGGGGCACGCCGGAACGTCCATGGCAAGCAAGTCCACTGATCACCCTAAGCCTCTTTTTCCTCGTCTATGAAATGCGCTGGAGAGACAAGAACGGCTAAACTCAAGGACGCTGTGACAGCCCAAAACACGGACCAATACCTTCTATACATAGGAAGAGGACACAAAGCAATCATGACTTGCTACTCGTGGCTGATACCTATTTTCTGGTCAAACCAACAGTGGGACCTCCCCATTCCGGGCAAATCACAGCATGCCAGGCACACCAGCAAAAGGAGAAGGGAGAGAGAGCATCTCCCTCCTGACCCGTTCCCTGACACCCAGAATTCCCTGCGTGCTCAGAGCCAAACTGGACTGCAGTGAATGAAAGGCAGCAACTGCTCAATCATGAAAATCCACTATTTCATATTATTTCTTCGCTGAGCTCAGAAGTCAACACCATCGCTTGCTTTTGGTTTCCATTAAAAACAATGGGCCATTTGAGACGGGCTCCCAGCCCTCCACCCACATACACACTGTTTACTTGGGCTCCACGTCATTGTGACAGTCCTTGCAAAGTGTTCTTAGTTTTTTATGCCTTGATTTTATATTGCTTTGCCTTCCTTCTCAAAATAGCACCAGGCTGTGGCAGGCAAGCGTAGCCATTTTCTAGAGAAGGCACTTAAAATCCACCCTTTCACTTAGCACAGTTAGGGAATACGGAACAGACACTCTCCAAGCCTGATAGTAGGACTTTGAGTGTGTTACTGACTCTGCAAACTATTTATGGACAAGCTTCAGATGGGGGCTCAGGGGCAGGTGGGGACAACATTTCAAAGGGTATGAAGTAAGATCTGAGTCAGGCGAATTTTTGAACCACAATTTTCTGACTCGGTTAAAGGAGAAAAGCGTGAATTGACCATAACATTTCAAACTCCTCCAATCTCCCAGTGAGAAGAAGGTCTTCTAACGTTAGTTACGTCACAGTTACGTTTAACCAACCCTTTCATCTGTAATGATTTTCACTAGAAAGCAGACACACAAAACTAGAGGAAAGCCAAGAAACAGCGAGGCTGGTTTGATGCCACCAAACCCGAAACCTGTGCCAAGCGCCGTTGGCAACAGTGGAGAATGCCACAGAGCAGACCGCGGATAGCCTAGGCGAGAGGGACATGAGGCCTGGGGGCAAAGGAGGGCTGAATCCTGAGGCAAGAAGCCAAGTTCCGAGCCTCGGTTCCTAACTTTTCTCCTGTGGTTGGCCTTCCTATCATGGCCTGTCAGCTCCCGGCCATCCCTGAGCTCTGTGAATCAGAAGTCACCCCTTTTGCTACTACATTCCCACGACCTTGATTTCTCAGAAGGGCCCACCTTATTCTGCTTCAACATCTGTACACACGTGCACAGCTTACCTCCCTGGCCCCTAGAGGGTAAGATGCCCGGATGCGTGCTAATGATTATCTCTAATTCTCACAAGCTTCAAAGTATTAGCCCCATTTCACAGAGGGGGAAACTGAGACCGAGGTTACGTAACAACTGAGGACTGCCCATTATTAAATGGAATGGATGGAATCTGAACCAAACTCATCTCTATTTATAGCCTTTTATTCAGCCTTCCTCATCATGGTGCCCCAAGTGGTGACTGAAAAGTACCTTTAAAAGTATATTTAAGGTTTGCCTGGGTGGCTCAGTCAGTTAAGTGTTTGATTTCGGCTCAGGTCATGATCTCACCGTTCATGAGTTTGAGCCCCACATTGGGCTCTGTGCTGACAGCTCTAAGCCTCCCCTTTGGACTATCTCCCTCTCTCTCTCTCTGCCTCTTCCCACTTTGTGCTCTCTCGCTCTCTCTCTCTCACTCTCTCTTCAAAAATAAACACTTTTAAGTATATTTAAAATAAAAAGTGTGCTTAAATATCAAAATCAACACTAGAAGACTTCTATATCTATACACACAAAAGCAGCGATAAACTTAGTCTCCATATTTTGATTAGCCACATAGTTCCCTTTTGTACTCATTTATTTCCTATGTCAGAGGTGAGTAAAAGTTATCCCAAGTGAGAGGTGAAAAACTAAAGATAGAACAAAAATTATTCTACACCCGTCAAGGTCATCGGAAAAGAAAATATCCAAGCTGGCAGCAATGTAGGAAATAGGAGAGGAAACTGTAAGCCTGTGAGCACCCCAGAGGGACTTATAAATTTGAGTGATCTCTGTGAGAAAATATTAAACTTGAATTTATCAATACCACACCTTCAAATATGTATCACCTAAAAAATGCTAAAAAGTCTTCCAGGGGTAAAAGATAATAGCCAGACAAATGTCACGTGATACGTTGCTTCTCTTCTGTTGGAACAGTATTTTTATTGGTGGTTTATGTAAGAGACTATGTTAGGGCACCTGTAACAAATATCAACTCAAATAACAGGAATGATACACTCAAATACCTTCTAACGTCATATTTTATGAAGGTGATTCTACCCCAGACTGGCAGCTCTTATAATTAAGGGCCAGTATCTCTTCAAAACTATTCTAACATTTATAGAATGGGTGTTATATATGTCTCTGGCAATCAGGTGCTTTAAGAACGTTACTGCATTTCATCCTTAAAAACACCTCATGAGGTGGATCATCTCCATTTCACAGACGAAGGAACTGTGCGCAGCTGGTAGATAGACTAAGATTCAATCCACAACCGTCTTGGACTTAACCAGCTGTTCCCTAAACTGTATTCTGCCATTTGCTACAGTGTCACTCTGAATATGTCGTCAGCCTACGTGGATGTTGCTAAATGTGATTACTTCATATCCTCCTATTTTATTTCAGAAATGTTACCTGCCCAACCGCTCAAGGTAACTTCAATTAGATCTAGTGTAACACATCTAGCTGTTAGGAAGATACATGTAACGTGAGAAATGTTGCCCTCTTTTGTTTTCCCCCCAGGAGTCATGGGAATCTTTATTATATTTATACATATATTTGAACTTAGAGAAAAAGGCTATACTAGTAACAATAGCTACTATTTATCAAAACCCTGGCACGTCTGCATTTTACGGTACTGCCCTTACTCTTGACAAAAGTCCCAAACGCCCACCGTTTAATGAGGAAACAGACTAACACCCCAAGTTAAGTCTCAAGACTGTCTCTCGGGGGCGCCTGGGTGGCTCAGTTGGTTAAGCATTCAGCTTCGGCTCAGGTCATGATCTCACAGTTCGTGGGTTCGAGCCCTGCATCAGGCTCTGGGCTGACAGCTCAGAGCCTGGAGCCTGCCTCAGATTCTGTATCTCCCTCTCTCTCTGACCCTCCCCTGCTCACGCTGTCTCTCTCTATCTCTCGAAAATAAATAAAAAACATTAAAGCCAAGGTCAAGGTCTTTCTGTATTTACAGGCAACATAATTCCAGGGCTCTGCGGCCCTCTGTAGCCCCCTCAGGCCCATCCGGGACACATGGGCTCCAAGAGAATATAAGCAAAAGCTCTTGCAACTCATCGGGCAGCTCTGTGGTTTCGTAAAGCCCGTACCCACACACAGCATCACAGATGGCCTTTAAGAACTGCAGGAAACCTCTTGGAATCTTCCAACTCACTGTCCTCACTTCACAGGAGAATCCCAGACAGCTAACAGGTGTCTGAGGTGACCAGGGCTCCACCCTTCGCTACATCTCCATCTCTGTCCAGGGGGGAATGAGCGCAGGGGCCCTGACGCCACATCCCCGTGCCATGCAGAAGAGCCCCATGTATCAACATGGAGCCATGAACGCAAGAGCCGCAGCGCAGCCCGGCCTGCAGGGCCCCCTCCCGCCAGGGTCCGTGTGCCCCAGAGTGCGGCCCACGTGGCTGTGGCAAAGGCCTCAGTCCCTGGGGGGAAACGCTGAACGGCAGCCACTGTCCCAACACGTGCTTTTCTCCAGAGATGTTGGGACACGGGGGAGTGGAAAGGCAGGGCAGAGCTATCACCAGAAATGCAAGGTCGTGAAAAAAAAAAAAAAAACAGCTGAACACTGGCCCGGCTCTTGGGAGTCTGCTCTGGGCCTTGGGAGTTGAACTTGAAGAAGGTAAAGAAGAAATGCCTTCATTCTGTCTACTGCGTACCCCACACCCCAACTTCCTCAATTACCCAATTTTTTCCCATTAAAATCACATACACATAATTTATTCACTATTTAATAAGGGACATGTATTTGGGATAAAAATAAGTTCAGTTCCCCTCTTTTCAGGACTGCTCTCCCAGCCTGGGTGGCAACAGAAAAGAATTTCTCAGGTTAGGGGCCAAGAGTCAAATATACCATTTGCAATTGGCTCAGTGTTCAAAGAGGCAAGTTAAGGCAAAAACTTTTTCTTTCCTGTCTTTTGTGAAAATGCTGTTCCTGATATGGGCACATACATATCTGTCTGAATGTTCTGGGCCACACAGAATGTCAGTACTTTTCTAACACCTGACTTCGGCTCAGGTCATGATCTCACGGTTCACGAGTTCGAGCCTCACATCGGGTGAGCACACACTCTGCTTTGGGTGAGCTGCAGTCCAGGTGAGCCCCGCTTCTCTTTCCCTCTACCTTTCTCCCTCCCTCTCTCTCTCTCTCTCTCTCTCTGTCCTTCAATAACTTACACGCGTGCGCTCACTCTCAAATAAATAAATAAATAAATAAAAATAAATAAAATAAAAGGTCGTTACACTGAACAAGGTTCCCTAGTAGATTATGAACTGCAAGGGCAGAGTGGAGTAAATATGAGAAGGAAAACCCCAGCTCCTGGAACCCAGGTGGGCTTGTAACCTTCAGGCGTGCACGACGTGAAGGGATGGGGCCCACACAATGGCCTCTCTGGCCGCACGCTCCCGGCGGTCATCGTGTTGAGACTCACCCTCGCGGTATCACACACCGCGTCCCCAAGTGCTCCGTGAGGCTGTCTGCCTGAGGAGCGCCTCCACCGTGCTCTGAGTGACCGCTGCTCCTCTGTGCACATGTCTGCTGTCTGCTCGAGCCTGGCGTCCTCGAACCCAGCTCTGGGTTTTAACTGCGGGAGCGTCCCCATTCTCCTACACGCATCCACAGCCCCATTCCTGGATGGGGCTGCTGTCCACAGTCACCCACCGGGCTTGCGGGTGGGCTGGCAGGGCCACTGCGTCTTGTGGCGTTTGGCCTCTCACCGGTGTCACTACGGGTCTCCAGCTCCATTTCCCAACTTTAAAGTTCACCCTTCCTTACAAACTCCCTCTGTTGGAAGGCGTGATGGCCCCGTGAAGCATGGAATCTGGTGTCATGGAAGATCTGAACTTGAGCTGCAAATGTGGATGTGAACTTTCATCTCTAGAGGCCTCCGTTCTAGCAACTGTGAAATGAGGGTGGTGCGTGCCATCAAGGGCACTGGTGAAAGATTAAAACCTCATATGCTTGTGTGTGCGCATGTGTGTGTGTGCGTGTGTGCGTGTGTGTGTATGCACACACGTGACAGGCAGAAAAGTGAGTAGCACACGGACCCTGAATAAATGGGCGTCATTACCACCGGTTTACACGTGCTTCTCCCTCTCCTCACACGGGGAACACCATTTAACAAAAATCTCGCTCATCGCTGCTAACCTGATGTCATTTCTGAAAACACATAGTCTCTCATTAACAATGACCCAGGGGAAAGAAAGGCCCATTAAACAAGCAATTATGTTTTGTTTACATCATAAAATGCTACCCACCTGATAAAATCTATGATGGGCAAGCCATTGTTCAAGCAAAATTACTATTTCCTCACAACACTGGCTGGGAGGCTTCAGTTCCATACCCTTATTAAAAAAAAATCTGTCGCAGCCTTTTCCACACAGTATAAAAGAACAGCTGGATGTCCAGCCGCGTCAAGCAGACCCCAGGGAGAGCCCTTTAACGCTATTATCCACTGATTTTTATAACCCAAAAGGAGTCACATAGTATTTATCAGTGTGGACCTTTTTTTTTTTGCCTTTGTGCTAAATTACATTCTCCTATCAATTAAGTTCAGTTTTTATCATTCATTCATCAGTTTTATTTAAATCCCAGGTACAATTCAACATTTCATCTTGCCATCTTCTGCAAAAACAATGATGTCGTATTCAAAAGAAATTTGAAAGCATTTTCTTTACTTTAAATAATAAATCGCAAGTTAAAAAGCAAGTGGCGAGGAAATCCAGAGACCGAAAGGGACCCAGGAGACGAATCAGCCAAGAGCAAGGTGCAGACCGTACGTGGGGTCTGACCCAAGACAACGGCTGAGCAGATTTCCTGCCGAGATAATTAGCAAAATGCACAGGTGGCCGCACACGGATGATATTAAGGAACTGTGGTCATTTTTCAAGGGTGATAATGTGGTTTCTTTTCGAAGGACTTTTTACCTTTTAGAGATAACAAAGGAAACATTTGCGGATGAACTATGGGGGGGCTACGTTCTGCATCAGAATGACTCGAGGTGTGGGTGAGGCTGGCATAGAGCTCGGGGACCGTGCAGCCCCCCCCCCCCGCCCCCAGCAGAGCAGGGTTACAGCTGGGGGAGGGGTACATGAAGCCTCATGACACTCCTCTGCTTTTTGTGAAAAGTGAGTAAAACTTCCCAAAACAAGCAGCATCCTGTGGTCCTCATCATATCAGGACTGAAACAGCAGCGCCTGTATGCCGTTACGTGTGGGGCATCTGCCCACAGGACCAGCTTGAAGCATTAAAGTGTGTCCAACGAGCTTGCCAAATTAAAACAACAACAACAACTCAACCTTGTCATTTCCACCAACACTGTTATATTTGAAATTCAAGTACACGTTAAGTCCAAAGTCCTGACTTACCTTTCTCAAAGCGCAAGCCTTTATGACTTTCTCATATCGTTCCTTTTCATAGTTCTTCCCGAATAAAATGTTACTCCTCACGGTTCCTGAGAACACCCAGGGCTGCTGGGAAACGTAGGCGACTCGTCCGTGCATGCTGACCAGCCCCCGGTCCCGGGGCAGCTCCCCCAGCAGGGCGCTGAGCAGCGAGGACTGAAACAGATGGGAAACCGCGGTGTGTGCCAGCAGCTCGAGGCCAGGGCCCCTCCCCCCCCCCGGTACACCTCAGAGCTCTTCCACTCAAAATGGCATCAAGTGCAGCTCTGGAAGGTGCAATGAAGAGCATGAATGCTCGGGGAGCGCCTGGGCGGCCCAGGTTATGAGTTCGAGGGCCACGTCCGGCTCACTGCTGTCAGCGCAGAGCCCACTTCAGATCCTTTGTTCTCCTCTCTCGGTCCCTCCCCTGCTTGCGCTCTCTCAAATTTAATATGTTTTTTTGAATTTTTAAAAAATTTGAATGCTAACTGGGGCCGCTAGGTGGCTCAGTCGGTTGGGTGTCCGACTTCGGCTCAGGTCATGATCTCACGGTTCGTGGGTTCGAGCCCCACGTCAGGCTCCGTGCTGACAGCTAGCTCAGAGCCTGGAGCCTGCTTCTGATTCTGTGTCTCCCTCTCTCTCTCTGACCCTCCCCTGCTTGCACTGTCTCTCTGTCCCTCAAAAATTAATTAAAAAAACATTTTTAAGAAGTTTTTTTTTTAATTGAACACTAGCGAAACAGAGGATACAGCCTGTTTTATCCGAAAGCATTATCCCCCCAAGCGAAACGCTGTGCTCAGAGACAGAGCCCGCCAGGCACTCCCAGGAGAGGAGGCTGGCATCGTCCCCACCTGCTCTGTCTGAGGTTTCACCCAGCTGGTCCTGCACCAGCCATCCTGGGTCCTTAAAAGCTGTGTATAAACCATCTATCCAATGCGTCAGGAAAGATTAAAGAGACTCTGAAGGAAGTCAGGTTTCCAAAGAACAAAATTCCATCACAAATGATGGCTCTGTGCGTGGCGTCCCCGATTCTGATGCTCGAGACGCACAGGGCTAAGTGTGCACACCCACAGCTCCTTCCAGCCTTTCACAACATACGGACGTGGTGTGTCCGTGCCTACCACGAGCAGAACGCTCCAAACTCTGAGCTGACTCATCCTCTGCGCACCTGTCTTGCCCCTGCCCCTGTTAGAGCAAGAGACGCAGAGGTCAGAAGCCTCACACTCACCCCGTGCGCTGACGTGACTTGGGTAAGCCACGTAAGGAAATGTTTAAAGCTTCCCCCAAGGGCCTTTACAACCTTCAGACTTCCTGTAGAACTTGCTCTGACAAAAAGAAGTCCCCATGTTCTTAGTCATCCCATCCCGAATCGCAGTCACATAGAGAATTTCCTTCACGGATTCCTCCACCTTCCAGATGAGCGTTTCCAAACTGTGCAGCTTGCAGCACCGAGAGAAACACAACGCACAGGATCCTAACTGACGTGGCCGTGCGGCTTTCTTGCAAAACGAACGCTCCACGCAACACATTTTGAGAAACGCCATCCTGGATACACCCAACTCAAACTTGGGGTGCACACAGCCCAACCCCAAGAACTTAACATGGGACGTGGTGTGGCAGCGGGCCAGCAAAGGCAGCAGGACTTACCTTTCCTGCTCCCACAGGTCCGACCACAGCTAACAATTCCCCGGGTCTGACAGTAAAGGAAAGGTCTTGGAGGGTTGGGGTTTCTAATGCCTGCAAATTAAA
>PJEM01005279.1:86846-134067 GCA_004023845.1 Helogale parvula
GGGGGGGGGGGACAGAAAATCCCAAGCAGGCTCCACACTGTCAGCACAGAGCCCGACTGACCTGGGGCTCGATCTCACAAACTGTGAGATCGTGACCTGAACTAAAATCAAAAGTTGGATGCTCAACCGACTAAGCCACCCAGCTGCTCCTCAACTATATTTCTTTGGGGTTTAGCTACCTTTCAGAAGACCTGTTCTCTTACCACATCTGCATATGAGCCCAGTTCTAGACACCCACAGAATTGAAGCCATAGAAATGACACGGCACCCTTTTGAAATGAAAACTTCTTGTGGCGCACTACTGTTCAAAGAATACAGTTAACAGGATAGTCAGTGTGGGAGGCTTTCAAGTTTCCATGACGACCGTTGGTTTTAATCTTCTATCCCATTAACCCCCACAAGGTGGCAGTATAAGTACACGGCATGCCAGGCCCTTCAGTAGTAAGTTACCAGAAATCTCCAGTAACCTCTCCATTCTCATTTGATAAGGAAGGAATCTGAGTAATGTTCACAAAGCAAGAAGGACCTTGACATTATAAGATTGCTCTTGGCAAAAAGTCCGTGGTGGTCAAGGCCAAGGCCATCATTGGAGCTCAAATTTAACACCAACAAAAATAGTGAGTACGTTAGTATACGGTTATCATGGACCAGAGAAATGAAGTCTGTCTTACACCTGTACGTGCATCACCTGCCGTGGCTGAGCAGATACAACAGAGTACTTCACGGTAAAAGGTAAAAAACACACAGAGGCACACACTACAGCAGAGAATACAATGCAACGGGAAAGGATAAAGCAAAAATCTTGCTAATCAGGAGTTACATTTCTAGACATTCTATAAATTCCACAATAAAGGGATTTAGTGTCAGGAAAACAATAAATGGGGCGCCCGGGTGGCTCAGTCGGTGAAGCGTCTGACTCTTGATTTCGGCTCAGGTCATGATCTCACAGTTCATTAAGATCAGCCTCGCGTTGGGCTCTGTGCTAACAGTGTGGAGCCTGCTTGGGATTCTGTCTCTCTGCCCCTCCCCTGCTCACGCACACTCTCTCAATCTCAAAAAAAAAACTTAAGAAAAAAAAAAAGAGCAAAGGCAGAGAGCACAAATAAGTAGAAGGACAGTTTTAAATTGAAATCAGAACCTCAGAAATATTTATCAACTAGAAGAATGTTTGTCCAAACCCAGATATGAAAACTAGCGGAAGAAAACTGACAGGAACGGCTTAAGATGAAAAAAAATTTTTTTTAAGCTGCTCTTTGGGGGTAATCAGATGGTGGGCCTTGCTCCCACTGTTACGATCCCCACGTCCTTTCCCGTGGGATGCTTCTGAGGGCACCGACTGTGCACGGCCCTGGGGCTGAGGACCTGGTGACCATGTGCGAGTCCCAAACCCTTTCTGAAGAAGGCTTGTGAGAGGGGCTAGTGCTCTGCAAACACAGCCGGGGAGAGGAAATGTCCTCCCCTGGTCAGGAATCTGACCATGTGCTGATCCAAGGCACTGCCACCTTCCACATTTCTACAAAAGGATTTTTCAGAATCAAACCTCCAGATACCTGAAGGGCAGAGAAATGTACAGAGCTGCTGTTCAGAAAATCTCCTGCAAGTTCGATGATGTGGGATGATGGGAGGAAGAATCCGACCCACGGATAACCAAGAGCAGCCAACTTGCCCACCAACAGGTGCAGAGCCGGGTTGCCTGACGCCCCCACACCCCGCCCCGCCTACGCCGGGAGTGGGTGCGCGCCAAGATCACAAAGCCCAGACCGCTAAACACACAGCAGGAGAAATAAAAGGTCTGGGTAATCTTCAAAATGAAAACTTTCTCTGAAAATAATGGGTCATAAAATGGGACATACTAAAACAAGAATAATCACATTTAAGGACACATACCAAAAAAACAGCCCCAGATCTGATCGGAATTTAAAACCTATCGTTAAGAAGCTGGATTTCAATACGCAGAAACAGTTTGTTAAGCATCTCCGCTCCTCTCTTCGTGTCTAACAACTAACTGGTTCCTACTTTACTACATTTTGTTTTTAAACTCAGTTCCATCTACAAAGTAATAAGCCACAGAACGACACTGGCTTCCGGTTCCCTGAGCCTCGGGGCTTCCTGTTAGGGACAGACAAGGTGCTGCTGCCTAGGACGGGCCCCAGGATCGGGCACTGCTCGGGCGTGACCAGCAGGGGGCAGCATGTGCCAGTTCGCGGGTCTCCCTTACCCTGGGGCTCCACAGAGGCTGACGCAACGCACCCAGATGGAGCCCTCACTCGGTGCCAGACGCGGGGAGGCCCTGGGGACACGGATGAAAACCGCCGCCCCGCGGTGATTCAGAGGCTCCCACCAGACCACAACGTCTAGACACCGAAACCAGTGCATTCATTTCATGAAAAAAACCAGGTGGGGCGAGGGCCTTTGCCCCCCTACGCTCCCGTCTGTCTGGCGGGTGGTTCGAACATCCGCGTCCTTCTGCCCCCACAGCCCGGCATAACCTGCACTGGGCCTCAGCCTCCTTCCAGTGTCTGTGCCCCCGTGCAGCCTGGTGCACAAATGCAGTGCACACGTGCAGCCTGGAGAAGGGAGGGAGATGGAGGGGAGGGGGCAGGAGTGGCGGGTGAGCGCCTGTGTGCTCTGCGCTCCCCACACCTCCCGGTCCTAGGCCTTCCCTGCTGCAGTTCAGGCCCAGAGAGCACAGGTGTGAGGCCAGAGGCAGGAGAGGGGAGAGGCCGGCACCCGCCGGCACCCACCCCTGCACCGCCAGCGCCCACGGGACAGGCCCTCCCTTGCACCGCCTTCCCCACTCCTGCTGGCAGCCAGGCTCCCAAGCGAGCTCTGTTCCCAACGGGTGACCCTCTGTGGGAGGCCACCTCCTCCCTGCGTCCCACCTCACTCCCACCCTGGGCCCTGGGGAGGGGTGCAGCCTCCTGCCTCCGGGAGTCTCTGGGCTGCCTCCCCACTGCCCTCTTTGCTTTTCCTTTGTTCTTGCACTGCCTAGGTAACCGACCCCCTCTCTGGTGCTGAGTTATTTTCCTGACCCGCCCGACCTGAGCCACCAGGATGTGCACAGAAGACCACGGAAGCAGCCAAGGAAAGTGTTCCAGGTTCTGATAAAGGAGCAAGGCTGCACGCTTGCAAGCAATCTCTCCTGTTTTTCCCATTTGCCTAAATGTCCTAAGTCAACCAGGTGTCAGAAAATCTCCGTGACCTCACCTGTCCTGTCCGCTGGCCACACAGAAGCCTGAAGCCGGGTATCGCCAGCACTTACCATGCCCGCCCACTGCCTCCTCCCTACCCCTCTTGCCCCCAAGGTAGCCAGCACCTTCCAGAAGCTTAGAACGGGGGAGCCCTCACCCTGCCCCACAGGACATGTCCGCGTCCTGGGCTTCACTCAGTGTGTAAGGAGATGGTCTGACAGCATCAGGGTGAAAAACATACACTGATTCCCCAAAGTCTCTCCTCTGTAACCATTTGTGATGTATTTGTTAGCTAACCGTTCCTGACTGTCCCACTTATCTGCTCAATCCTGTAAGTGGGGACACTGCAAACCTACCACCGAAAACACTGGGATCATACTTGAAAGTTCTCCTAACGCTAAGATAAAGCACAACATGTCGTCTGTCTTGGGCTGATTTTATACTGCGAACCTTATTCCTGATTTCGAGAATGTTTATAATAGACTTTCAAGGAAACAATGCCAGTCACGTTTTATATGGTGTGGGAAAAAAAAAATCTCAAAATCTGTTAAACCTACGCTCCCGGATGTCTTTTACCCGCTGCAATCTTGCACGGGCGGATTTGTTACCTTATCCCAGAAGGCGGTGAGGTCCTGCACGTGCACCATTATTTTACCGTCGGACGGCAGCAGAGGGGAACGCTGGGGGATCTCGTCAAGTAACAGAAAGTTCTGCAGAAGAAGGAAAGAGGCTGGTGAGCTGCAGGAACAGAGCAAAAGCAAAAATTATTGCTTTCCTGGAATTTGCCAGGTAGCATTTTATCAGTTTACCAATTGTGCTTACAAGGTGGACTCACATCAGAACACAATTATATAACACACACACACACAGAGCTAACGTCGTAACCTTCTCAACAACTGTACTGATTCTTCCCTCAATAGAAAACAGAGCTCCAAGCAGTGAACACATTTAGAGCCTGGACACCATCATCTGTACTCCTGTGTCACTAACAATAAACAAGGAAGTTGGTAGGAAATGAGCCCATAAATATTTACCTAATCCCACCATGCGCCAGGCACCACGTGAGATGCTGGGCACACAGATGAGGGCCGCCCCCAGGCCTTCAGGAATTGAGTCGATCCAAAAGGACAGACTAGGAGCACGAAACTGATGGCAGAGACTCTGAATGAAAGACGTGGCTCTGCCCGTTTATTCGTTGTGCCCTCTCCCAGGGCGCTTGGGTCCATTTTGCTTCTCCCCCCGTACGCAGCCCAGCAATGCATCATTCTTGTCATAAAATACCACCTGTCATCATTCTAAACAAAATAATTCTAGGGGCGCCTGGGTGGCTTAGTCGGTTAAGCGTCTCACTCTTGATCTCAGCTCAGGTTTTGATCTCAGGGTCGTGAGTTCAAGCCCCGTGTTAGGCTCCACGCTGGGCAGGAAGCTTACTTAAAAATATATATATATTTTTTTTCCAAGCATCTCTTCATAAAAACTCATCTTTTCTCTTTGACAAATACCCTCCCAGCACAGGAGAAGGTATTTTCCACACTTCCTGCTCTTGTCCACACCAGACAGCAGCTACTCGGTGCAATTTGAATCAAACCAAGTCGTGCTAACCATCAAAAACCTAACACAATCACATATATAAGAAAACTCTTTCTTGCTCTGCAAATGCTAGACACAATTCAACGACGAAAGCTATATTGGTACAGAAATGGAATAAACAACCAACACTACCACCTCGACTCCGACTGTGGGAGCCACTGTTAACGGCCCTCCACATTGGCTCTCATTCCTCTATGGAAACAAAACCCTACTGCTTAGCGCATTAGCCTGGACAAAGGACCCTCTTCCCAGCCTCCCCCAGGGCTCTGCACAGCCAGGTGAAAAGTGATCACATCCAGGAACCTTCCTCCACCCAGCGGCTTGGGCCTTGGAAGTCGGCAGCTTAGCCAAGACTGGGGTTGGGCCCCCTCCCTAAGGAAAGAAAATAAAAGAACAAAAACCTCAAGGTAACCAGGTTATATGTGTACGTGACGACATCCCCCACAACCTTGTAACACGAGACCACTTAATCAGCCTGCATGTTTGTGTGTCACCACATATGGGAGACAAAGAAGTGAAAAATGCATTTAAAAAAACGACGCCATGTAGCGTAACGGGCTCAGCACTTCAGGTACGAACCCTGCTGAGCGGTGCCAGTAGAAATAAGGTTTCTTCCTGGAAAGAAAAGCCTCGTGTCACGACTCTGGGTGAGGATCCTGCCGCAAGGCCGTGAGCAGTGGAGTCGTTAAGCAAGCATCTGGGTCTCTAACGCCACAGAACAGATACTAGCCACGGAACTTCTTAAGTCCCCAAAAGACAGGATGATGTCGTAACCCCAGTTACCTCAGTGTGTGACTTTATTTGGAAATAGGGTCATTGCAGATGTGACGGATTAAGGTGAGGTCACACTGGAGTAGGCAGAGCCCTAAATCCAGTATGACTGGTGTCCTTATAAGATGCAGGGGGGCGCCTGGCTGGCTCAGTCAGTGGAGCATGTGACTCTTGGTCTTGGGGCTGTGAGTTCGAGCCCTACATTGGGCAGAGAAATGACTTGGAAATAAATCATTTAAAAAAAAATTTTTTTTTAACATTTATTTATTTTTGAGAGACAGAGCGTGAGCAGGAGAGGGCAGAGAGGTGGGGGAAACACAGAATCCCATGCAGGCTCCAGAAGGGTTCCAACTCAAAGACTGAGAGACCACGACCTGAGCCGAAGTTGGCTGCTCAACCGACTAAGCCACCCAGGTGCCCCTAGAAATAAAACCTTTAAAGGAAAAAAAGGGGAGGAAGAGAAGGGAGGAGAGAGAGATACAGGCAGAAAACAGCCAAGACAGAGATTCACGGTGATGGTAACCACAAGCCATGAAATGCCAAGGTTTGCCAGCCACACCAGAAACTAGAGGAGGCGAGGGAGGGTTCTCCGTTACAGGATTCAGACAGATCACGACCCTGAGGACACCCTGATTTCAGACTTCGGGCTCCAGACCCGCCAAACAACACATTTCCGTCACTCTGAGCCACATGGTTTGTGGCAGTTTGTTATACCAGCGCTACGAAACCAACACACAACCTCACGAAGTTGTTGCAGGAGAGAAAAATGGCCTTAGCTTGTAAGCCGCTTTAACTTGGGTATTCTAGGACCCACAGGCAAACCTCATGCTAACTAATACAGGAAAAGCAACTGAAATAGGCACGTGAAAATGTTTTATGAAAACAACACAGAAGTCAACTGCTACTCTGAAAATCATAAACACTCTTCAAGTCATTAAAATCTTGTCTATCCTGATGAAAGCTGACTATTCAGTTTCTCTGTGCAGGAAATCATGTTGCTATCCATTTCTCTCAAAGACCCAGGCTGCAGGGGGCCAGGTCTGCTCACGGACCCTCCACTCACCCCAGCTCGCTGAGAACCTTCCTCTCCACCCCGTGCCCGTGTCTAACGGGACCAGAATGGACAGACGATAGTCCAAGGGCTCGTTTACAGGCTGTAGACCCAGCATGGCCCAATTTCTCTTTCCACACCCCCTCTCCCACCCAGGTAGCAACTCTTGCCTTTTCTGCCCCAATTCAGAACCCTCCGACTCTTCCCTCCTCTTGAAACAACGCAATTTCGGAATCTCACTCTTGATCATTTATACACTGACATGGTATTTTACAGTCTCCCTGTACCTGCCTGGTTCCTTCCCCAGCACCCGAATACCGCCAAACCTATCCCAAACACCACTTCCTTTTTCTTTTTTTAAATGTTTAATCATTTTTGAGAGAGACTGAGTGTGAGTGGGCCACAGGCAGAGAGAAGGGGACAGAGGATCCGAAGTGGGCTCCACACTGGCAGCAGAGTCCCCGACGCGGGGCTTTAACTCACGAACATGAGAGCGTGACCTGAGCTGAAGTCAGTTGCTTAACGGGCTGAGCCACCCAGGAACCCCACCGCTCTCCCTACTGATCTCATAGAAATACCTCTGAGAACCTCCGCCATGCTTCAAACCTGTCCACGAGCCATGAGCCATGAGCCCTAATCCACACTCCCCAAGTGCCCTCCTCCTCGACACTGTGAGTACTGGACCAACTTATCCTTCCCAGCCCATCTCACATGCAAATCCTCCTGGGAACCAGCTCACCAGGGCCCCAGCTGGCACTGCCCACCCTACTCTGAACCCCCAAAGGGATACTAAGTCATGGGGTGGGAGAGGACCATGCTGTTCACGCACCTGCGGACAGCCCAGCTCAACCTTAACACTGAGCCTGGCAGAGGGTCAGCCTGTCCCGATACCCCCTAAAGAAACAGCAGACTCTACAGCTGGTTCAAGCGAATCCAATCTCTGACTGTATCACTACAGTCGTACCCAGTAGGAGTTAAGACAGCAACAAGCAAAAGGTTGTAGGTGTTATAAATCTCGTCTAGATGGAATAAAACTCGAATTTTAGCTTAAGCGTATTACCAAGACATAAAATTCAAAATTCCATACGGGCATATGAGAATAGAAATTCTGCACCTTCGAGGAAAGAAGGAAAGGAAACCATGCACAGAGTGAGGAGCAAATCTTTCGAGTGTTTGTCGGTATATAATAGGTCGAAGTGGAGCAAGAAGTCACCATCTCCCTGTGGTTAAATGAGACTCCACGCAACACATGAACGGCTTGTGACGGTGCCAGACGTGCTGGCCGGGTGTTCCTCTAGAACCCGGGCTGGGGGAAAGCTCACATTCAAACCACGAAGTGCACACCCAGAGCAGGTCATGCGGGGAAGCACCAGCCGTCAGAACTCGAGCCAACAAGGCTTGAGTTGTCAGGGAGGCAGGAACCTAAGCAGCTCTGTGGGTGCTAGAACCCCAGACACGCTGTACCGGGTGTAGACATTGTGAGGACTTCCACTGCTTTGAAGTTAAGAGAAGATCCTTTATAATCCTACTGGACTCGCAATGTCACCAAGAGAAAAACAGAAGGAACTTCTTGGGCCTGTAACTTCATAATAAATCCTTCTTTTCGGTACGTGGGGAAAAGGAAATTGAAAAGTGCGTGTGGAGAAGACAGTGCACCCTACACCCCGCGTGTGGCTCTCCCCCCGGGCTGTGGACCACAGCACCATCTCCCAGGTGCAGGAATCTCCTGGGCTCCCAAACACGGTCTTACAGGACGGTCTGCCCACCCGCCCAGTCCCCAACTGCGGGAGCTGGTGTTGCAGCAAACTTGGGCGCCTCCCAAGCTTCTGGGAGCCAAACCTCACAAGCCAAACGTCGCCTAGTCCTGACCACCCGGTGAGTGGACGCAGCGCGTCTTTTCTCCCCCTTCTGCTGCCATTGGTCCCTCTACCTGCACAAACACATCCAGGAGAGAGGAGGCCCAGGAAGCGGCCTGAACACTGGATCCGTCCATCATATTTCTCGCCTATCACCTCTGTCTGACCCGTGCTCCCCAGGGGCTCTCGAATCTCACTGCGTCTAGTTCGGCCTAATCCAAACCACGTCATCCCATTCCTGGATGGCGTTAGCCTCTTAACCTGCGTTCCTGCTCTACGCTAGATCCCCACGCCCACCCCCTCTGCTCGGGCCTCCAGGCTGCAGCCAGAGTGAGCTCTGCAAAAGCAAGAAACCTTCGTGTTGTCTGTAAGGAGCTGCGTCCCCTGCTCGGCCGCCCTTCTCTGCATCGTCTCAAATACGTGGATCTCCTTCTGGTGCACCAAGCACTGTTTAAGAGCTTTAACCACATAAGTATCCACCCAAAAGTGTAAAGCATGAGCCTCCTATCTGCCCAACCCCCACCCCCCACATAACTCTCCAGGGAACCCCTTCAGCCTTCCCAGGAAGCTCCACCTCCAAAATTACACCAGCGTCTGCAAAGCACCTCATAGGACCTCAGACTTTTTCTTATTAAATAAAAAAAATTTTTTAATGTTTGTTTATTCTTGAGAGATAGACAGAGACAGAGCATGAGCAGGGGAGGGGCAGAGAGAGACACAGAATCAGACCAGGTTCCAAGCAGTCAGCAGGAAGCCCGACGTGGGGCTCGAACACACGGACCTCAAAATCATGACCTGAGCCGAAGCTGGGACACCTAACCGACTAAGCCACCCGGGCGCCCCGTCAGACTTTTTCTCCCAAGGGCTGATGACACGTTCCCCGTGAACGTCCTCGTGAGCATGTAGTACCCACTAAATAAATACACTAAAAAATCTTTAAAAACATCAGGTGTTACACTTAAAACCCAACTTTAACTGCAACTTAAAAAGGTTATCTGTCACCAAACCTGGATCCTTCGGATGCTGACGACTGACTCGGACACCCTCTCAATGGCGGCGGGGAAGAAGAGGGTGACGGTCAACCGCACGGCCCCGTACAGGGACACTGCCACGAACACGTGGCTGGCGGTGATCGCGTTGCCAAGGAGCACATAGGTGGTGAAAGTCACAAAAAGAATGATTTTGCTGGCCACAAAAAATGACGCCAAGTTCATCCCTCTGAGGTAGGAACTTCTCAGAATCTTGGAGATCTCCTTCCTGGAAAAGAGAGGGTATCGTTTTTAGGGAGGCATCAGCCTCCATGTGGTATATTCGAGGGCCTGTTTCGCGTGGTCCCTTTGCAGACAGTGGACACAGACGCAGACGAACCATCCTCACGTTCTGGAAACAGCCCGCAGCACACGGCCTGGGACCGGCTCCAAACCAAGGCCCACGCGCCCCAGAAGCACTCCCCTCGCCTTAAATAAGGGAGGCATCCTGTCGCACGTTAACAGGCTGGGTCAGTCAGACCAGGTGGAACATTCTCTCAACAAGCACACGTGAGTACAAGTCCCGTGCTGGGCACCCTGCTGACGACAGACCCAGCCCGGCCCCGCCGGGAGCGCACGAACTGGCGAGGACAGGAGAATAAGCGGCCCCGACGTGTGCACTGGACGGAAACGCGAGTGCAGGCCCCGTGGGTGCACAGAGGAGAACGGGGGTCAGGGCAGGACGCGCGCGGGACCCGAGGGGACGGGGCGTTAGTCGGGTACACGGGAGCCAGGGGAGAACGAAGCTGAGTGCACCCGGCACAGAGGAAGGTGCACGTGTGACGTGCAAGAGCGGAACAGAGACCCGGGGCCGTCGGGAGGGGCCGCGGGCTGGAGCGCACAGCCCATCAAACATTGAACTCGGAGACTGAAGAACATCCTACAAACATAAAGCCAAACAAAAAGGAGCAGTGTTTCCACGGCTCTGTTTCTCTGTTTGGAAGGAATGTACTGACCGCGATAGTTTGGCCCAATCTCTATAGTTTTCCTATTCGTGCTACGTTCGTATAAATTAGAGCATCGGTGTAAACGTCGTATTCGCCACTACTGCCCTCGCAGCTGGTTTGGGATCTCGGGTATTAGGAGACATCTGGAATTCCGTTTCAGTAGCAGCAGAAGCACAGGGTGGGGTGTGTAGTATTGAAGTTTACGGTTTCATTTTAATTTTTTTTGTTTTTTATTTATTTTTGAGACCAAGACAGAGTGTGAGCAGGGGAGGGTCAGAGAGACAGAGACAGAGAGAGACAGAATCCGAAGCAGGCTCCAGGTTCTGAGCTGTCAGCACAGAGCGCGATGCGGGGCTTGAATTCATAAGCCATGAGATCATGACCTGAGCGGAAGTCAGACACTTCACCAACTGAGCCACCCAGGCGCCCCTAGTTCACATTTTAATGTGAAAACTTCATTGGGACTTCATTGTCAAACAATTTGGTGAAAGCAGGAGACGGAAAAGTACAGAAAGGTGACGTGAAATACACGAAAACTTTACCTTCTCAAACTGGTGACAAGGTCTGCGAAGGGCTTTTCCCAAGCATACATTTTTATTATCCTTATGCCAGTGATAACTTCATTCATGGTCCTGATCCTGACGTCTGTGAACGTCGCGGTCTTATTCCTAAGGGGACAGATGTGACAGATGAGCCCACGGCCACCACGGCCCCACTTTGCTTATCAGCAGCGGGCGCCGCCAGAGACCCGAGATCGAATGACTCCCTGCGGCAACTTGGCTCCCACAGCACAGGCAGCTCCTACTCAAAATACAAATGGGGCCTAACTTCAGTTAGGCAGTCAGCAATTCACCCCCATTCAGGAAGTATTCTGGAGAGCCTGCAAGGCTGGCTGAGGAAGAGATGGGAGAGAGTCGGACACAAACTATCTATTCCGGGAGGTCAAGGTTGGGTAGGGAAGGCAGCAAGGCACCTGACTCTGACAAGAACACAGCTGACTGCGTGCAGTATGATAACATGGTAACAAAGTGCTTGCAGCAGAAAACAAAGGGCTGTTGATTCTATGGGGCAAGGGGGAGAGTGAGGAAACCTTCAGAGTCCCAGCAGCTTTGGAAACAGGACCCGAAGGATACGGAACATGTCTCCACAGCGAACAGGGGAATGAAAATCCCAAATCGAGAAAACCCCATTAGTAAAGACACAGAGGAACTCAGTGTGCTTCAAACAGCACATAACCGCCCGCCTGACAACCTTGACCATGACCCTCTGCCAGCCCTTTAGCACCTGCTTCAGCCCCAGTCAACTCTGCATCACCAGCCACTGGTCTGTCCCGCATGCTGCTAGGACTGTGGAACGTA
This sequence comes from Helogale parvula, assembly GCA_004023845.1. Lineage (NCBI taxonomy): Eukaryota > Metazoa > Chordata > Mammalia > Carnivora > Herpestidae > Helogale > Helogale parvula. The sequence continues at coordinate 98,639 of PJEM01005279.1, forward strand.
CGAAGACATAACTGTGGTTGGCCTTGCTCTTGGGGAGCTCATAATTTAGCGGACACGCTGAATTACAAACAAGAAACACACATACACACCTGGAAACGGCTCTGACGCAAACGTAACAAAAATACAGGCAGCCAGAACTGGGCTAGACGTTTAAATCATCCCATTATTTAATACATGTTTAAATAACTTCATCATCTATAAATTCTGCTTGAAGACACTACTAATGAGGCACGGTGCCTGAAAACCTGGCCAGGAGGGGCCGGCGGACGGATGCCTCCGCCTCTCCAGCCGAAAACCAGGGCCTCCGCTGGCTAAGCCTGGTCAGCCTACAGCCGACACAAAGGAGAGATCATAGAAGACATTTGTTTTGTTTTTGAACAAAAGCAGGGGACAGGGGCACCTGGGTGGCTCAAGCATCCTACACTTGATCTTGGCACAGGTCATGATTTCACAGTTCATGAGATCAAGCTCAGAGTCAGGCTCCGTGCTGAAATAAACAAACTTTTCAAAAACAAAAAAACTAAAAAAAGCATGGAGCAGACCATGGATAGTAACAAATACATATTACCTAATTTTTGAAACAGTGTTTCTCTTACCGGAGGGACGAGAACAACTTCCCGATGCAGCTTTGCAAGGGCAGGAGAATAATGAGAACCGCCATCCCGGCCAGGCAGGAGATTCCGATCTCCATCCAGAGCAAGGCGGTCACTGCGATGGCCTGCAGTGGCCCTGCCCACAGAAAGTGCAAGAATATTGTCACCTTAAAAGAAAAAGACAACACCTTCTTAGGACTAAAAGACACACAAACCGGTAAGGACACAATGCAGAAATGATCTGCTCGGAAAGAACAGTCAGGAACCTACACAGATGATCGCGGTGGGTTTTTAAACCTGCTAACACGGAACTCCAGGTACCCGCCCCAGAAACAGCTGTTCCAGAACAACACAGGGAGGGCTCTGGGGCATCCAGGGAGAACTCGACTATCAGCACTAGAAGGAGATCGCAAGGGGCGCCTGGGTGGCTCTGTTCGTTAAGTGTCTGACTCTCGATTTTGGCTCAGGGCGTCAACTCGTAGTTCGTGAGTCCAAGCCCCGCACTGGGCTCTGCACTGATGACGCGAAGCCTGCTTGGGATTGTGTCTCTCCTCCTCTCTGCCCCTCCCCCAACTGTACACGTGCACACTTTTACGAATGCACACTCTCTCTCAAAATAAATAAACATTAAAAAAAATAAAAATCTCAATTCTGTCTACCCCACATATGGGCTCAGGGTTCTCCCAAATTTCCTCTACTACGAAACTCAGTCCTAGCTCCCCTAGGCTCCCCAGGACCTCACAAAAGCCTGTATTAATTAGGTACCTACCACAGGCCCTAGTACATTTCTCTCCCTGATAGGCTGTGGCTTCCCCAGGGCAAAATATAATCTTATTCATCCCCGAAACTGAATAGGAGCCTTAGTTCAGGTTTGATGAATAAATAACTGAAAGAGAAGTGGTCTAGTGCGATACTGATCGGACCGGCAGCTACAATGCCCTGGGAAGCGTGATCCACTCCTAAGGTAAATGTAAACGCAATGCAGTAGGACAGAGAACAGTCTGTTTCCGGCTAGGGATCGGCCATTTGGCTTCTTTGTTCCCCCAAAGACTTCCTATGTCTAAGGCCCAAAACAATCCCTGTCCACCAGAAAGTCGTCATTCAGCGGGAGAGGGAGACACTTCAGCAATTCAGCCGGCAATACCAACACGGCGGGCTCCGAAGGCCCCCTCCTGAAGGCCCATGAGGATCATTTCACCAAGCGAGACGGGAGCCCTGCCGTCGGCTCACGTCTCCTTCACGCAAGCTGTGAACACGCTGGGCAAACAAACTCTCAGCTACCCACATCACATACTATTATGGCCAAGTCACACCCGCAGAGAGGAGGACTGGAAAAAAATACCCCCGTCTTGTGTCCCCAACACAAGTCTGGCCGACACCCAAAAGCGGCACCGGAAATTCCAGCAAGTTAACCGAGGAAGCGGGGGGGGGGGATGAAGAAGGACCCCCGGGGGCAGCTTGCCTGGTCGAACTTGTTCACGTCGTTGGACAGCAGATTGACGATCTGGCCGGTCGTGGTCTTCCCCATGGCCGTGTTACTAAGGCGAAGGGCCTGACACAGAAGAGGGAACAGAGAATTATACTCTTCCAGGGATGCCACACTTAGAAAACTGGGAAAAGGGAGTGTTCTTTTATGAGGTCTTGGGTGATGTCAAAGAACAGGATGATCTGTGACAGCAGGGCACTGGGGACCTGGGTTCAGCCTTCAACTAATGTGGGGGCAGCCATGTCCCGTGAGGACCAAAGGGAGCAAGAGGGGGCTCCAGCAAACCCCCCCACCCCGGTTTTTGATGAATCTGGACATGCCCAAAGCATAAAAGGATATACACTCAGGAGTCAACTAAAGTAATTTTGAGCCACATTCATGAGAGTGGAGAGGCTGGCTCAGGACAGAAATCAGGAGACGGACTAGAAATCTGGAACCAGTCATTAATTCTGCATGTGACGTCATTTAAACACTCTGGGTCTTGAGGATCCTCGTTCTGCAAATGGAAATAACCCCAGACGCTGCCTAGACAGACCACAGGGCTCCTAGGGGTGGGAGGCCAGGTGCTTGTTATCGAGAATGCAGAGAACGCCACGCGCATCCACAGGATGCCTGAGGAGTCGTGTTTTCTGTTTAGAGCGGGGACGTGATATGGACAAGCTGTGATTCAAACATGATATGGACAGTAAGGACAGCAGCACAGGGAACTGGGGACGGTTCCCACTGACTGACACTGTGGGCAGGAAAGACACTGGACAATGAGGAGGAGAAGCTCCATGGAGAGATGGGAAGAAGAACACTGTGACCGCAAGGAACAGCACGCAGAGTCAGGAAAGGGAAACACAGAAGCAGCTGAGTAAAGAGGATCTGAAATCTACCTAGAAAGGTGGAATGGAAACCAGCTGGTGTCCAGAAAACAAAAGGGAGCAGTAAGTGTCTTTTTACATTAGAATGAGAAACGCAACTCTAAGAAGATTACACTGTAAAAGTAACTGGCCAAGAGACTCTTATAAGGAGGGAGGACTAGAAACCACTGATGGTCCAGGCAAGGGTGAGGAGCCTGTGCACTAGGGCAGTGTGAATGTATAAATGGAAAGGAAGGGCCAGAGATAAGGGAAGACACTTTGGAAAATAAAAAGTGTTACATAAATTTAAGTGTATCAGCCACACAAATACAGTCCCCTGCCCAAATAAAGAAAAAGGAAAGAAATGCCCCTACCGGAGGAAAAAAAGAAACCCCGGTACCTTAATTACTGAAGGCTAATTATAAACTATTTTTAAAGCCAATTTTACATACAAACACATGTGAATCACTCATGCAGAAAATACACAATGGAAGTAGATATCTGATAACTAATTTTAACAACTAAAGTAAGACAGGATAGCACACCAAACTGATTCTAAAGCTGATCTTTCTGGGTGCACCTGGGTGGCTCAGTCGGGCAAGTGTCCGACTTCAATTCAGATCATGATCTCACGGTTCATGGATTCAAGCCCCGTGCCGGGCTCTGTGCTGACAGCTCAGAGCCTGGAGCCTGCCTCAAACTCTGTGTCTCCCTCCCTCTCTGCCCCTCCCCCACTCATGCTCTACCTCTCAAAAATAAATAAACAAAAAAAATTTTTTTAACTGATCAGTTTCAAAAATTCTCAAGATCACTGCACCCAATTAGAATCGCCATTCACAGACTGTCACTGCACAGGGTAAGAGGGCGCAGATGACAACTTGTGCCAAAGACAGAGTTCCTCTCGGCAGGCCATCAGGGCAGCTCGCCGTTCCAGTGCGGTGGTGACTGGGTGCAGCACCAGACTAAAGGCTGGCTCTGGGACAAAAGCACACGCACATGTAAGTTAAGGACAGCGCTGCAGCCAACACAGAAATTAATCATCTGTCCAAAGGAACTCCATCATCCTCTAGCTAGAACAAGAAAAGCAGGGGAGTGTCAGTAATGCTAGCAGGAAAAAGACACAGCTTCCAAACACACTGCCGGACTTCTGCTTCCCCACCCCGTGAAAGAACAGTTGGTACTGGACCCCTCAGCCCCAACCCCCCAGTGTAAGCCCAGGACACTGGACAGAACATAGGAAGTCGCTGTTTGAGACACGGACCACAGGGGGCGCCAGAGCAGAGCATGGTAACCAATCAGCTTTCTGTCCACGTGGAACTGTGGAACTGAGGTTTCACTGTACCCAGGAGGGAGAGGCAGCGGTTTCAAGTCGCGGAAAAGTCTAGATTTTGCAAGCCAGGGTAGCGGAAGGGTGGGCCTCAGGAGTTTTTGTAGGGAGTTAGCAGGGGAGAGAGGGGCAGCTGTGGGCTCAAGAGAGACTCCGGAGGTCCCAGAAGGGGGCACGGAGTTTCTGTGCAACCAGAATAATGAGATCTTCATAAGCACCTCAAATACCCCATTTAGACACCAGGAGGGCCATGCCTTAGAAATAAAGATCATACTCTGGAGTTAGAGCTACGCACTTGGACTACGTCTAAAATGGAAATATCTGCCATTAGATAGATACACAGATAGCCAGAGCAGGAAGGCAGTAGAGTTACTAAGTGGATAGATCCCATCCTGACAGGATCGATCTGTCAGGAATTGGTTGTAAGAACAAAACTCAACACCCTTTAGTCAAAACTCCCTATCATGTCATCCCTGATAACACCCAACCCAGTAAACAGTTATTACACATGCAGAGAAGAAAACGGGGGACGGGAAGCATCAAGGAAGCATCATCAAGGAAGAAGAATGCAGGCAATAGTAGGCCCGGAGATGGCCCAGATTCTGGAATTAGTAGACAAGAACTATAAAACAATTATTATAAATTACGTCCAAGGAGTTAAAGGAATATATGGTTATAACAAGTGAGCTAGAATGGGTAATCTTAGGAGAACCGTGAACACTATCTAGAAGAACCAGATGGAAATTCTAAAACTGGAAAGTACACTACGAAGAATTCACTAGATAATTTTAGAAGCAGAAAACTTCCACTGATCTCTTCCCCGATTCATCGACCTTTTTCGATTACAACCTGAAGAACAGAAAAGAAGAAAATTGAACTTGAAGGTTCAGTGGGGCAATGTCAAGGAATGAAACACATTTTGAAATCCTAGAAGAGGATGACAAAGTAGGGAAGAAAAATATATTTTTTAAGTTTATTTATTTACTTAAAGAGAGAGAGAGAACAGGAGAGGGGCAGAAGAGAGGGGTGGGGGAAAGAGAATCCCAGGCAGGCTCCACACCGACAGAGCAGAGCCTGATGCAGGGCTTGAACTCCTGAACCATGAGATGATGACCTGAGCCAAAATCAAGAGTCAGGTATTTAACAGACTGAGCCACCCAGGTGCCCTGGGAAGAAAAAACTATTTGAAGAAAGCTACCAAGTCTGGTAGAAAATATTCATTTTCATACTTAAGACTTAGCAAATTCCACGAAGGATTTAAAAAAAAAAAAAAAAGACTTTGCCTAGGCATCTCATAATCACAAACTGCTAAAAACCAAAAAGTAAGAGAGACAGTCTTTAAAGGAGCCAAGAAAAACAACACACATACAGAAGGAAAATACAACAGATGGCTGATTTCTGAAACGATGTAGACAGAGGACCATGTATTGAGAGCTAAGAGACTGGAAAGAATAACCGAATTCTATAAGCAACACAAATGTACTTCATATGATGACAATGAAATTCAGACTTCTTCAAATAAAATCTGAGAATTTATCACCGGCCAAACCAAACTTTAAGAAATGATTAAAAAAACAGGGTGCCTGGGTGGCTAGGTTGGTTAGGCATTTGACTTCGGCTCAGGTCATGATCTCACATTCATGGGTTCAAGCCCCATGTCAGGCTCTGTGCTGACAGCTCAGAGCCTTGAGCCTGCTTCGATTCTCATTCTCTCTCTCTCTCTCTCTCTCTCTCTCTCTGCCCCTCCCCTGCTCCCCCTCTTTGTCTCTCAAAAATAAATAAATGTTAAAAAAAATTTCTTTTAATTGTAAGAGAAATTTCTTCAAGCTAAAGGGAACTGGGACAGACCAAACAAAAACTCAAGATGTACATTAGGGCATAAAGAGAAACCAAAACGGCAAAAAGGCAGGTAGGCATAAAAGATTAAAAATTTCCTTTTAATTTATTTGAAAGACAACTGGCTACTTAAAGCAAAATCTGGTAACACTCCAGGGCGGGTGCAGAGGTGAAGTGCGTTACCGCCGACAGCACAGTGAGCAGAGAGGAGCAGGGTTTGCACCCGCATGTTGCTTACATTCTGTGTACGGCGGTCTAACAGGCCACACAGACCGCGACAGGCTAAGACCCCCGTCTGAATCTCCAAGTCAACACGAAAAACACCAAAAGAGATAGTGCTAAGAAGCCAATAAAGGAATCCAAATGAAATATTAGAAACTATCTGATAAGGGGCACCTGGGTGGCTCGGTTGGTTCAGCGTCCAACTTCAGCTCAGGTCATGATCTCATAGTTCGTGAGTTGGAGCCTCCCGTCCGGCTCTGTGCTGACAGCCTGGAGCCCGCTTGGGATTCTGTGCCTCCCTCTCTCTCTCCCCCTCCCCCACTTGTGCTCTGTCTCTGTCTCGCTCTCTCTCTCAAAAATAAATAAACATTAAAAAAAAAAAAAGAAAAATATCTGATAAGCACCCCCCTCCCACCACCAAAAAAAGCCAGGAATGGAAAAACCAAAGCACAGATTAAAAAGAAAATAAATAGCAAAGTGAAAAGCTGAAACCCAGTCACATCAATATTTACACTAAATGTAAACACACTAACTCTAATTAGGGGCACCTGGGCGGCTCAGTGGGCTAAGCGACCGACTTCGGCTCAGATCATGATCTGAGGGCTCTTGAGTTCGAGCCCCACATCAGGCTCTGTGCTGAGCGTTAGAGGCTGGAGCCTACTTCGGATTCTGTGGCTCCCTCCGTCCCTCCCTTCCTTCCTCTCTCTCTCTCTCTCTCTCTCTCTTTCTCTCTCTCTCTGCCGCTCCCCCACTCACGCTCTGTCTCTCAAAAAAATGAATAAATATTTTAAAAAATGTTTAAGCCCGAGACTGTCAGAACGGATCAGTAAAGGCCTGACCTGAGTTGCTGTATAAGGGAGATACACTTCACATGCACGGACAGAATGAAAGTGAAAGGGTAACAAAAGATACACCATGCAAACACAGGCACCAGGAATGTGGTGTGGCTCTATTAACATCAGACAACATAGACTTTGAGACAAGGAATATGACCAGAGATTAAGAGGGACATTTCGTAATAATAAGGTCAGTTTGCCACCCCTAAATGGGTATGGATCAAATTATAGAGTTTCAACATATATGAGGCAAAAATAGAATTAAAGAGGACAATCAGAAAACACACAATCATAAGATTTCAACATCCCTTTCTCAGTAATTGATAAAAGTAGAACAAAACAGAGTGTAAGGCTACAGAAGATATGAACAACCCTAATCGAACCGAATGGAACACCACGCCCAACTACTGCGGGACGGTTTTCCCAAGTACACGTCGGCTATTTCTCAGCATAGACCCTCCATGCCGGGGCCAGATAGAAGCTCAACAAATGTCTGAACACGAAAATGTTCCACAGAATGTTCTCTGATGACCAAAAAACTCAATTAGAAATCGCTAAAATAGCCCTAAAAACCCCAAATGTTTGAGAATTAACAACATATTTCTAAATAGCTATGTGGCAAAGCTCCTCATAGGAGAGAAATCATAGGAGAAATCAGAATTATTTTTAAAGAATTGAAAATGTAAACATACCGCATCATAATCTTGTAAGGCTATAGGTAAGCAAGCCTTAGAGGAAACTTCTAGCTTTAAATGTTTTACATTAAAAAGAAAGAAAGGTATAAAATTGGTGATCTAAGATTCTGCCTAAGATTAAGACCAAAAAAAAACAAAAAAAAAGACACATACACAATCACTCTGTTCACACCTCCAGAACAGCATCTAGTGTAATCAAAGATCTGTGTGTTGGCCCAGGAACTATCAGCCCACTGAGTGCAGAGATCCTGTCCTAACCATTCACACCAGCAGCACCACAAAAACAGCTGCCTTTTAATGAGCACCTACTACAATCCAACTGAATAGGAAACAACCTTGGGCACCAGGATGAGCTCAAGCACCACTTCTCTCTCTCTCTCTCTCTCTCTCTCTCTCTCTCTCTCTCTCTCTCTCTCTCAAAAAAAAAAGAAAGAAAGAAAAGAAAAAGAAAAACAACCTTACAAAGCAACAATTAATTCCTTATTTTGCAAATGAGAAAAAAGGCCGAGCACAGTCATGCCTCACAGAGAACACTGTTTTTTCTTTTAATGAAAGCAAAATTACCACTCTTTTTCATAATGCAGAAAACTGAAGTTTGGTTCTAATAAAATGTGTGTGTTATAGTTTAAGAACAGTTCATATCCGGTGTAGAGAAAAACAACGTACAAATTAACGCATATGAACGCATCATTATTCTGCTAATGGTTCCACATTTCCTTAAGTTGACAAGTTATAAGAAGATACTGTTTGGTTAAATTTGTTTCCTTGTGAAAACAAAATTGTTCCACCATGAGAGCACTAAAAGGCAAACCAAAAATCAATATTTTTACTCTGTCTGCCAGACCCAGGATTAGGATTTTTAATAAACCAAGAACACCTAAATATCAATAAGCATTATAAAAGTTTACCAATTAGAAAAAGGAATGCAAATAACACATACAGAAAATTCACTAAGGGAAACACAAGTGGCCAATGAAAATTTGCAAATACTGAAATTCATGGTTACTCAGGCACATAAATTAACGTAACAAAGCAGTATTATTTTTCATCTAGAAACTGGCCAAAGTGGCAAAGTCAAAAACCTAAAACACCCAATCTTGGCCAAGGGTGGGGGCCATCTCATTTCAGCAGAGACTACAAATAGTTACCAACTCTTTGGAAGTAAATCTGGTAGGTATTTAGAAGCCTCGAAATGTATATACCCTGAAAAACTGAGGATGTCTCCAAAGGTTTCACTTTGGTCACGTTCAGTGCACTGACATCTGTTAACATAAAAAACTGGAAAACAATCTATTTACTGGTTATACTAGAACATACGTGGTCACTGAAAACAACACTGCCAACCGTGGACTGCAAACTACATCTGAGCAGGGATCCACATACACCTGGTTCCTTCTCTGGGGCGGCACGAAAATACACGTGGAGTATAAGACAACTCTATAATCTGGGCCAGAAGATTAGTTTTTTTCAACTTTTTAAAAAATAAATCAAGGGGCAGGGTGCCTGGGTGGCTTCGAAGGTTAAGTGTCTGCCTTTGAAGCTCAGGTCAAGATCTCACGGTTCCTGAGTTCAAGCTCCATGGTGGGCTCTGCTGTGGGTGCAGACTCTGCTTCAGATCCTCTGTTCCCCTCTCTCTGCCCCTCCCCCTCTTGTGCACCCTCTCTCAAAAATAAATAAATAAAAACTTTTAATAAATAAATAAATAAATAAAGGGGTGCTTGGGTAGCTCAGTCGGTTGGGCATTTGACTCTTGATACCAACTCAAATCACGATCTCATGGTTTGGGGTTCCAATCTCGTATCGGGCTCTGTGTTGATAGCATGAATCCTGCTTGGGACTCTCTCCCTCTCCTTCTCCCTCTCCCCCTCCCCCTCCAAAAGTAAATAAAAAATAAGAAAAATTTAAAAATTTAAAAATAATAAATCAAGTAATACTTGTCATTCATTTGAAAAATACAGTTTCCTCTGTCTCAATGATTTCCATCAGTACAAATGAAACACAAAAACCCAAGTATGGACACACTAACTATCACTTCGCTAACGGTCCTGAAACACAGAAACTGGAGTTCACGTCCTCACGATGCCGATTCCTCACCACCAAGAGGACTCTCCTCAGGTGTCCATGATCCCCAGGACATGTGGAGGGCGCTCTTCCCATACACCGCCCCCCAAATGGCCAAGCCTTTGGAGTTTTGCAGGTGCCACAAATCCATTCTGCTCCCTGCTGTCACACCACCCCTTCAGTGGGCCATTTCACCAGCACCTACTGCTGTTTCCAAACTAGGATACAGCTTCGTAATGTTTTAAGGAAAATGACAGTAAGTAGGCTCTGAGGAGGAGCCTAAAGGAATTTCAGAACAGAAAACCAAGTGCCTCTTGCGTTTTTGGTCTGCTTCCTGGTTCGTGGCCCTATGGCAGAGCTGAGGGCACCAGGTGACGGACGCGGTTTCCAGGTGGGCTGGGTATTAGAACTGGCAGTGCCAGGAGTTCGCTGAGCTCCTCTGAAGCAGAAAGTTGCCTGTATTTTTCCAGTACTGTTGCCCAGAGTTGCTTAGTAATGCTGAAACCTTGACTTTCGTGATGAGATCATCTAAAGATTAAACTCCATTTCTGAGGGGAAGACCCGGGGTTGCCCAATATCCTCAGTCCCCACGAACATAACAGGTGACAACTGCATAAAGTGAATCAGATTCCCCCCGGGGTTCTGTAGAAGAAGAGAGATTCAAGGAAATGAAAACCAAAGAGTACACAAAATCAGCAACGTGTGGAGTCTGTAATCTGAAAGCCCGCTGCCCTCCCCCCACGCCCCGCCTGGCTCTCCACTACTGGCACACCTCCCAGCACGCCTCTCCAGAAAGCTCTCTGCAAGCCTTGGCATTGACCTCCTGGGGGTACTTTCAGCTTTCTTCTAGCTCCACTGGCCTTTTCTTTTTCACTCTACCATAGTGATTTATGGGAGGCAAGAGGCCAGAAAGACACATACAGACTTCACAAGACCTGAGCGCGAGGGAACCCCAGAACCACTTGGGGGCCTGTGATATTTGCTCTGAGGTCAGACTGAATCCACATTCCCTGACTTCGTCACCTCTAATGGCCATGAGTCCCTGAATGTGTAGGAGGGTGGTGTGTTTAAGGTGAGGTCACATCCCCAGGTAATGAAAGACTCCCCCCAACCCACACCCTTCCATCGCCAAGTTCTCGCTTCAAAAGAGAAGCCCGATGTGACTGTTTCCCAAACACGAGAGGGGAAGAGAGAGATGATGACATGAATAGCTGTCCAAAGGGGAGCTGGTGGGGCAGCAGGAAGCAGGAACACGGTGAGCACGTCAACCCAGTGACCAGGAGAGAAAGGGAGGCAAACAGGGGCACCTGGGGGCTCAGGCAGTTAAGCGTCCGGCTTCGGCTCAGGTCATGATCTCACGGTTCATGGGTTCGAGCCCCGTGTTGGGCTCTGGGCTGACAGCTAGCTCAGAGCCTGGAGCCTGTCTTCTGATTCTGTGTGTCTCTCCCTCGCACCCTCCCCAGCTCACACTCTGTGCCTTTCTCTCAAAAATAAATAAATGTTAAAAAATGTTTTTTTTTAAAAAAAAAAAAAGGAAGGCAAACACACACACACATACACACACACACACACAGCTACAAACACACACTTTTGGGTTAGAGGAGAGACTATCTTAATGAGAAAATAAAAATGAACTACATCCCCAAAAGAAAAAAAAAGTCTATCAACTTTTTAGAATATCTTTTAGTATGCTTTTCTGTTTCTAAAAATCATAACCAAAAAAATGTGAGCATGAACTATCTCCTGAGAAATGGAATGCTGGGTCTTAAAATTTTACATTTGAGGCCATATGCTAAGTCTTTTTTTTTTTTTAATAGTTTATTTTCAAATTGGTTTCCATGTAACACCCAGTGCTTCTCCCCCACAAGTGCCCCCCACCATGACCACCACACCCCTTCCCCCTCCCCCTTCAGTCCATGTTTCATTTTCAGTATTCAGTAGTCTTTCATGATCTGTGTCCCTCATCTCCCCAGCTCCCTTTCCCCCTTCCCCTCCCTATAGTCCTCTGTTAGGTTTCTCCTGTTAGACCTATGAGTACAAACGTATGGTATCTGTCCTTCTCCGCCTGACTTATTTTGAAGTCTTCTGTTCTTAATGTTTATTTATTTTTGAGAGAGAGAGAACGAGCAGGAGAGGGGCAAAGAGAGAGGGAGACAGAAGCTAAAGCAGGCTCCAGGCTCTACGCAGTCAGCACAGAGCCCAACACATGGCTTGAACCCACGAACCGCGAGATCATGACCTGAGCCGCAGTGTGGTGCTTAACCGATTGAGCCATCCAGGCTCCCCCCGTGTGCTGTCTTTAAGCCAACTATGCTTAGAACTCTTTTGTCTATAAAGAAGTTTCTAACTTTTGTCCATCATGTGCCTTCCTTCAGACCAAGAGTACAAAAGGGGAGCAATACGCGCTCCACGAACTCATCCATGGGGCATCATTTTACTGTCAAACAAGAGTGTCTGACAAACAGGATCCTCCTCTTCCCCTCGGGTTTTGTATTTGTCAAGGCGCCGAGCTGAAGGCAGCCGGCTCCCCAGCACACCTACGCCACGCGGCACCCCTCTGCAGGATCACAGAACTAGGTGCACTGCTCGTCCCCTGTCAACACCGTGCTTGACGCTTTCAGGAAGTGAGTCCATCTGGGCCGGAAAAAACGACAGGAGACGCTGTCCAAAGTGTGACTTGCACAGTGGACATTTTGAGACCCAAACTTACTTAAAAGCAGCAGTGCCTTGGTGTCTGTCATCGGTATGTACAAAGGGACTAAGGGAAAAGTGCAGAGAGCAAGAAAACGCTCCCTCACAAACGACCCATCACACTCCCAACTGCACTCTACGCTCCCCGTTCCCTGGGACGGGGCGTAACCAACGGCAGCCGGGCACCCAGGGCTTGGAGGGCACCCAGGGCTGGGAGGGCGTTGAGACGCCTCGGAAAATAACCCAGCAGCTCAGCTAATGAGTCCCAGAGGGAGGAGGAGACAAGGTCTTCAAAATACAAGCACAGCACGGCTGCCTGCGCTACACAGGGGCCCAGAGAGGCGCAAACACGCCGTGACACGCCGGCCCTTCCCTCCACGGGCAGCCGAAACTTTATGGCCACTGTGGTCAGGGCAAGCTGCCATGTTTTCAAAGAAGACCGAGGGAACACGGGAGCTGCACCTGTTCAGAAACACCTTGAAGACATTATGCTAAGTGAAACAAGCCAGTCACTCAGTCACTGGCGGGAGGTACTTCAGCAGTCAGTGTCCTGGAAGCAGGAGGCAGCCCGGGGGTCGCCAGGTGCTGGGGGAGGGAAAGGAGGAAGTGACCTGATGGGTACGAGGTTCAGTATTACAAGAAGAAAAGAGCTCTGGAGATGGAAGGTGGTGACGGCTGCATGGGGACGTGAACGCACTTAAGGCCACCGAGTGGTACACTCAAAAATGGTAAATGTGGTCAATGCTAAGTTATGTGTATTCAACCACAGTTAAACATTTAAAAACCACTAATTTAAAAAACAAAATGAGGGGCGCCTGGGTGGCTCAGTCGGTTAAGCGTCCGACTTCGGCTCAGGTCATTGTTTCACAGTCCGTGGGTGCAAGCGCCGTGTCGGTCTCTGTGCTGACAGCTCAGAGCCTGGAGCCTGTTTCAGATTCTGTGTCTCCCTCTCTCTCTGACCTTCCCCTGCTCACACGGTCTCTCTTTCTCTCTCTCTCAAAAATAAATAAAACATTAAAATTTTTTTTGAAAATAAAATAAAAAACAAAATGAGGGGCGCCTGGGTGGCTCAGTCACTTAAGCATCCTACTCAGCCCAGGTCGTGATCTCACAGCTTGTGAGTTCAAGTCCCACATCAGGCTCTGTGCTGACAGCTTGGAGCCTAAAGACTACTTCAAATTATTGTCTCCCTCCCTCTCTGCCCCTCCCCTACTCACACTCTGTCTCCCTCTGTCTCTCTCTCTCTCTAACAAAACATAAAAATAAAATAATAATAAAAAACAAAATGAGGGGCGCCTGGCTGGCTCAGTCATTAGAGTATGTGACTCTATTTTTTTTTTTTCAGTTTATTTATTGTGAGAGAAAGAGGAGAGGAGGTGTAGAGCGAGGGAGAGAGAATCCTAGGCAGGCTCTCCACTGTCAGCACAGAGCCTGATGTGGGGCTCAAACCCACAAGCAATGAGATCATGACCTGAACTGAAACCAAGAGTCGAAAGCTTAACTAGCAGAGCCACCCAGGGGTCCCACAGAGCATGTGACTTTTGATCTCAGGGTTGTGAGTTCAAGCCCACCTTGGGTATAGAGATTACTTACAAATAAAAAGTCAATCAAAAGTGATTACCTTTGGAAAACAGTGGGGACCAACCAAACACTCTAAACCTACAGAAATACCTTAAAATTATGAAGAAATAAAACATTTTCAACCAACATTAAAAAAATTTTTTTAACTTTTTTTTAATATTTATTAATTTTTGAGAAAAGAGAGAGGGCACATGAGTGGGAGAGGTGCAGAGAGAGTGAGGGAGACACAGGATCGGAAGCAGGCTCCAGGCTCCACACTGTCAGCACAGGGCCTGACTCTGGGCTTGAACTCACAAACTGTGAGATCATGACCTGAGCTGAAGTCAGACACTTAACGAACTGAGCCACCCAGGCACCCCAACCAACATCAAAATATAAAAATTAAATTAACTGGATTTTTAAAAATTAAGTATCAGTCCGGTTTTTAGCATCAATCCTGGGGAAAGGAATGGGGACATTCATGCTGCCTGTCCACCTGCCCAGACGGCTCCCCTCACCCCTCCCTGCACCCCCCTCCCCCCCCCCGCCCCGTGATTCCTCAGTGTTCCTGAGGGTGAGAATCCCTGGGGCACAGACTCAAGATCCACATTTCCAGGGCTTCTCGTAATCCTGAGCCAGGAGGGGTGGGGTTAAACCCAGGTTCTAGGGCTTTCTGCTAAGCATGAAGATGACTCATAACAGAATCGAGTGACCCGCGGCCTAGCATATGTCCGCCTCACCCTGGATCTGCTCGCCAAGAAAGCCGAACAGCTCTGTGCTCCAGCCTATCCTACCCATGCCCTGCAGTGTACACAGCTCCCAGAGCGAGGCCCATAAACGCCGAGCTATTAAAAGCCGCGAGCAGACAGCTGCTCTGACAAGTGACTGAGTCACTGATAGGGGACCAGCCCCCACCTCCGCCTCGGCCACACACACAGCTACATGACTGGGCAAAATTACGCTTCCAGGCCAGATTCCAGGTGGTGCAAGACTGACCCTGAGAGAAAGGACACTCGCCGGGTAAACACTACCGCTGTCCTGCCTCGCAGACGGGAGATGGCTTTCCAACCGTGGCAGTGCGCTCACGTCAAACAGGACAGCAGCCCACTGGCTGAGGAGACAGAGGACTGACCTCGAGGGTGGATGTCAGGGTCCCCCAAGTCCCGGGGGAGCTGCTGCTGGAAGGCCTGCACTGAGGGACGGCTCCCCGGCTCAGCAGAGACCTGGCGCGAAGAAGAGCAAGCAGGACACGGATACTTGAAGGTCAAGTTAGGGCCCCAAGCTCTCGCCGAGCCCGAGTGGAGAAACCTTACTACCGTCAACGAGGCTGGTATGCAGCCGGCACACCAGGAAGACCATTCTCAACTGGGGCGATTGTGGCCCTAATGCCCGGCCCCCAGGGCACACCTGGCCATGTCCGGAGGCCTTACTGGTTGTCACAACTGGAAATCAAGGGGGCAGAGACCACAGGTCCCGCTCAACATGCTGCACTGCACGAGGTCCCCCCACCCCCACCCAAGAATTACACAGCCCTAAATGCAGGCGTGAAGTTGAGAATCTCTCCCATAAAACAGATTTGCTCTAGACTCAGCCTAGATAAAATTCAAAGGCCTAACAAGGATCCACAAAACACAAAGAGCTTGAAGGTTAAGACCCACCAAGTGGGAGACACTTGAGAAAATGCCATAGAATTTCTAAAAATGTAAGCTTAACAAAGCGTAAGTCAAGCCTACCCAAGTTCAAAGAGATCAGCCAATAAGTGACCTATTAATGCAAAATTCAACAGTCTCAAAGACTATCAGAATGGAGACTTGCACTGTAGCATTCATAATGCCCAATAAATTTTAAGTCTTAGATATGCTAAGAAAAAAAAAACCCAAACAGGAAAGTGTAACCCACAGGAAAAAAAAAGCAGGCTTCATAATAAAAAGCAAAATATATAAACAAGAGTAAAAACAAACCCAAGTTGACCGAGGCATTGGATTTTTAAAAATTTTATGTTCAAAGAGTTGAAGGGAAATATGTTAGAAGAATTAAAAAGAAATAAACAGATTATCCAGAAAAATACAAACTATAAAAAAACGCTACGTGGACATTCTGTAACTGAAAAGAACAAAACTGGCCAAAAACAAAACAAAAAAAAAAAAACACCTAGCTAGGCTTAGTAACTAACAGTTTGAACATAAAAGAAACAGTAGTCAGGCTGATCAACAGAAAACTACCCAATCTGAAGGAGAGACAGAAAAAATTAAAAAGAAAGAGAAAAATGAGAACAGATCAGAAGAGAATATTTTAGGGGTGCCTGGGTGGCTCAGTCAGTTAAGTATCTGACTTCGGCTCAGGTCATGATCTCAGGGTTCGTGGGTTCCAGACCCTCATCGAGCTCTGCACTGATAGCTGGGAGCCTGGAGCCTGCTTCAGATTCTGTGTCTGTCTGTCTGTCTGTCTGTCTCTCTCTCTCTCTCTGCCCCTCCCCTGCTTGTGCTTATACACATGCTCTCTCTCTCTCAAAAATAACAAAATGTTAAAAAGAAGAAGAAGAAGAAGAAAAGAATATTTTAAAAGATATAATGGCCTTGGGGAGCCTGGGTAGTTGAGTCGGTTAAGCATCCAACTTTGGCTCACGTCATGATCTCACGGTTTTTGAGTTCAAGCCCCAAATCAGGCTCTGCACTGACAGGTAGAGCCTGCTTGGGATTCTCTCCTCTCTCTGTTCCTCCCCTACTCGCACTTACTTTCTTTCTCTCTCTCTCTCTCTACCTCTCAAAATAAATAAGCTTAAAAAAAGATATAATGGCCAAATATTTCTCAGGTTTTTTAAAGAAAGAACCAAATTAAAAATCAAAATGCTCGGCAAACCCCAAGAGGCAGAAGTACAAAGAAAATTAAACCTAGATAGCGCTCTCCTGAAAAATCAGTGTAAAAATAACATGTCAAAGCCTGGCGGAGAAAACAGGAACATGGAGGAAAACAAATACAGAAGTGAGGAGTGACCTCTTGTCAGAAACAATGGAGGCCAGATGACAATGCCCCCGACATACTAAAAGGGATAAAAGAACGGCCAGTCCAGAATACAAAATCCAGCCAGCCTATCCTTCAGAAACAAGGGAGAAAAACAGATGTTCAGATTAACAAAAACTGAGAATTCATCATTTGCAGACCTACTCTTAAGAAATGCTAAAGGGGGGCGCCTGGGTGGCTCAGTCGGTTAAGTGTCTGACTTCGGCTCAGGTCATGATCTCACGATCGTGGGTTCAAGCCCCGTGTTGGGCTCTGTGCTGTCAGCTCGGAGCCTGGAGCTACTTCAGATTCTGTGTCTCCCTCTCTCTCTGCCCCTGCCCCACTCGTGCTCTGTTTCTGTCTCAAGAATAAATAAACATTAAAAAAAATTTTTTTAAATGCTAAAGGTTCTTTTTCAGGTGGAATAGAATAGAAACCCTACCAAATGGACACCTAGCAGTGAAGAAACAAACAAAATGCAGTAGAATGGTAATTAGATAAATGAAAGTGATAGCTCCTTTCCTTCTTTTAAATTCTGAACAAATGAATATTTAAGCAAAAGTAATGACACTGCATGGTGGTGAAGGTTAATTAATCACAACTCCATAATTAATCACAACTCCATCTGAAAGGTCAACAAGCCAAGGAGAGGCTTCAAAAGTCAGGATCCAGAATCTTTATGTCTAAAGGGAAAAATGGACAGTCTCTCACAGTGGAGAAAGTTTGATCTCTCGCTCTCATTGTCTCCATTCGAAGACAAGATGATTATCTATATAAATATCCTAAGCAATCTACCGAAAACTTTACAATTAAATGAAACTGAATAAAATTCAACCCCTACCTCACACTGTACATAAAAATTAATACACTACGAATGTAAACCAAAATTGAAATCTAAAACTATAAAACACCCCAAATAAAACATAGACAAAGGTTTCTCAGTCAGAATATAAGCAGCAATTATCATTTAAAAAAAAAAAAAAAACCAAACTGATAAACAGGACTTCATCAAAACCATTCAATTTCTCAAAAGAGATTATTAAGTAAATAAAAAGCAAGCCACAAATTCAAACAAAATGACTGTAATTTATGTGTCTGGCAAACGACTAGAATCCTGCACAGAGTTCACACAATTCATTAAGACAAAAACCCCACTGTAAAGGAGAAGGGGCAAACATTTGCACAGATTCTTCACAGAGAAGATTCGCGAACTTTGAGCAAAGCAGCACATAAAAAGATTCTGAGCATCACGACTCATCAGTGAAGACCAAACCATAATGAGATACTATTCCACATACCCCTGAATAACTAAAAATAAAAATACCAATAATAAGTCTCAGTGAGGATACACTGCTCTTCCCTAGCAAACTACGACACTGACAAATGTCCCCTAGAGACTAACTTTTTACAAAATACACAGGTCTGACTCAAGTTTACATCCAAGGAGGAAAATGGACAGGGGAGACGTGTTTAAAAGATTTGAAAGTGCAGGAGCACTTGGGTGGCTCTGTCGGTTAAGCGTCCGACTTCAGTTCATGTCATGATCTCATGGTTTGGGAGTTTGAGCACCACGTCGGGCTCAGTGCTGACAGCTCAGAGCCTGGAGCCTGCTTCGGTTTCTGTGTCTCCCTCTCTCTCTGACCCTCCCCTACTCGTACTCTCTCTCTCTCTCAGAAATAAACATTAAAAAAAAATTTTTTTAAAGATTCTAAAGTGTTAAACAATGTAAGACGCATTACGATTTCATTCTAATTTTGTCAGAAGCTTCCAAAATACCATTAGAAGAAACATTCCAACCAAACGTGCTTCCAGGGAGATGGTCTATTTCCATTAATGGCGGAGTGAAACTGTGACAATATTCTCAAGATGCTGGCCCCTAGGCATTTTCAGGAGGAAAATGTAACCACAAACTAATAAGCAAAATACTGGACTGACACATATGAAATTGCTGTTGATTAAGCCCTCAAGAGTCGAATATCTGCAATCTCGTATTATCCGGCCTAAATATAGAGCAACACAGAGTGTCTCCACTGAAATAAAATTAGCTTTACATAAAAACAAAGTTCCGTCCAAGAACTCTGGGCATGACACCAGGTGGCTGGGGCGCTGGAGGCCTCTCCGTGGCACGCAGAGGAACCGCGGAGGGAGGTTTCCACAGGCTGCACGCTCTGGTGCGTGGGTTTTCCTCGTTCTGACTCCAGCCCCGTTTCTTGCAGACGCTGCTCAGGAGAAGTCAGCAGGCTCACTGCACTGGCCTGGCCCCTTCCACTTCCTTCTCCATCTCAGCAATACAGTATGCCTGATGTTCTAACTGCTGAAAGGTGGAGAAGGATCTAGAAAGGAGAGGTAAAATGGTCAAGGGTAGAGGGTCTTAAGAGAAAAGAAGAGAGGGGAAGAGTCCACTGAGAAAGGCTATGCGATCTAAATGGAACAGATACAAGAAGTATGCCTTTTTCTCCAACTTACGGAATTCTAACAATACAGCCACACCACTTAAACGACTAGAAAGACACTCGGGGTAAGTGAAATTATTTCTCCACACAGGAGGCTGACTTCCGGAAGTCAGCCCCTTGAGATGCACCGCGTCAACATCAGTAGCCCACGCTCCTCACTCGTGGCAGGGGTGTGCTATAACATCACCGTGCCCATGAATTAGTGAATGCTAACTCCTCCTAGGGAAAACACAGACGTGGGTTCCTGCCAGGCTGTGATAACATCTTTATCATCAGTACACGCGTAACCTTACCTGTTCCTGCTCAATGACACCGTATTTACTATCTATGAGTCAACGCTCATAAACGTTGGACCCACGCCAAAAGCACAACTCATACCTGAACCAAGCTGATCTAAGACGGGCATCTTCTCGGTGGTGTGTGCCACATTTGCTCCACAAGGCACATCGCAGCCTTCATGTGCTCAGAACACCAGAAAGCGCTTCCGCACTCTGTGTGGGACCATGTTAACCAGCAAAATCACCAGCAAAAAGCACAAAAGTGCAGAAAACAGGCACGATATAGAAATAGACCGTGAAAAGGACACTTGTTTCCAGCATGACAACTGGGACAAGAAGGCACGTCACCTAGTTTGACCCCAGCTGGAAGTATGTACGCCAAGTGATTCAAAATTTTAGTGACTGTGTGCTGGCCCACACATGACCGTGAAAGAGTTTCAAGTACCGATTTTAGGGGTACAAAGAAATTTTAGCAAGTAGGCAAATTTGCAAATTACAGGGTCTGTGAATAAGAGGATTGACCGTATATAAATTCTTGCAAACGGATCCACCCTAGAGGATAAAAGGAAACTAGGATTATTTGTAGGGAATCAGCTCCTCCTAGAAGTTCACACAAAGAAAAACATTCTCGGGGTGCCTGGGTGGCTCGGCCGGTTGAGCATCCAGCTTTTGCTCAGGTCATGATCTCATGGTGCGTGGGTTTGAGCCCCGCATCGGGCTCTGTGCTGACAGCTAGCTCAGAGCCTGGAGCCTGTCTTCAGATTCTGTCTCTCCCTCTCTCTCTGACCCTCCCCTGCTCGTGCTGTCTCTCTGTCTCTCAAAAATAAATTAAAAACAAAAGAAAAACATTCTCTCACAAAGCATCCTTTGGGGGAACTAAAGAGAGTGAAGACAAACGAGACTTCAGCCACAAGAAGAAACACGGTCAAACTCATCCAATTCTGCAAGAAGTTTCACCAGGGAGCACGTAGCAGAAAACAACGTCCCTGAAGTCAAAAAGCGCCAGCTCTGGCTTTGCCCGGCGGTCAGAGCAAACCAACCGCCACCAGGGACCCAGAGTCAGAAAACCCAGAGCCAACCAGGCTAGGAAGATGCGTTCTGGAGATGAACCACCAGGGATGGCCACACAATAGTGTCAATGTACTTGACGTCACTGAACTGTACGCTTAGAGAGGTAAAATGGGGGGAAAAAAAGAGTTCAAATGGTAAATTTGATGTTATGCATATTTTGCCACAATCCATCAATACCTGCTCCTGAACCGTACAGCTCTTGACTTCGGGGTTGTGAGTTTGAGCCCCACACTGGGTGTAGAGAGTCCTTAAAAATAAAATCTTCAAAAAAACTCGATGCTCATAAAGACAAGAGTAATTTTACCAAGGCTGTGCAAACAAAAGGCAAACAGGCGACAAGTCATTTTTATATATGATACATCCCTCAACGCCATTCACTATGACAAACTACTACAAGCACTCTAGTGACAACCCCCGAGCCCGAGTTCTCCCAGGACGGGGATCAGGAGGTAGGGCCTGAGCATGAGGCACGAATGTTCACAGAGGGCTTTCAGAGCTGCGCTGAGCCAGCTTGCTGCCCTAAGGATTCGGCCCACCTGTGATGAAGACGTGTCTGTCCTATTCCTTCAACCAGCAGGATTCTAGATACAAGGCAGTGCAGGAGGAAATCTGTCTTTCCCACCCTTCTGGAATTTCAGGTTACTCCTACGGTTTAATCCTCTTTGTAAAGGGACAATCCTTTTAGGATCTTCAAACCAGCAAATTAACACCTTTGAGAGATGTTTATGCCCAGGTTAAGCAAATGTGCCAGATCCTATCGGATTTCCCAAAGGCAGCCTTCCAAAGGTTGGTGTGAAGAGGAAGAAAACGGGCGAACGCCAACCAGCCTGTGCATCAAAGAGCTTTGTCTGACTGAAACGGCACCTGGAACCTGACGTCCACCACCCCGTTAAAGGTTTTCACGGGAGAGCCCTAGTGGAATTTCCTATTTGTTTGTGGGAGCTAAGCATGACCTGGAAAAACAAAAGTCTAGCTAATCTACAGAGAGGTCGACTATTCTTCTCCTAAATGGTACAACGGAGTAATGAGGAGGAGGAAGGTGAGGAGGAGGGGAAAGACGGCAGCAAAGACTCCTGGACCAGAGCGCCGAGCACTGCTACCCTTTCCACGGCACAGTAGAGGAACCTGAGGTTACATGTCGTAATGCAGACAGTAAGAAGCCTCCGGGGTTCACACAATTCCCAGATTAACAAGATTCTGCTCAAAGGAAGATGTGGAGAAGACATCCCGCATTTTGCCAAGAAAAGTATTCACAAGAAACAGAAGCTCTAGATAAGCAGCAACTAGGTAAAAGAATAATAAATGTTTATTTATTTATTTTGGGGGGGGGAGAGAGAGAGCGCGAGCGAGCGGGGGAGTAACAGAGGAAGGCAGGAGAGAGTATCTCAAGGAGGCTCCGTGCTCAGCACAGAGCTCTGCATGGGGCTCAATCTGACAACCAAATGTGAGATCACGACCTGAGCCAAAATCAAGAGCTTAACCCAGGAGCCCCCAAGAAGCAATATTTTAAATTTAAATTGTTTCGTTTAATCTCTCAATACGGATTTAATAAAAATTGTATATATGGGGGCACCTGGCTGGCTCAGTAGGAAGAACATGAAATTCTTGATTCTGGGATCATAAGTTCGAGCCCCGTGTTGGGTGTAGAGATTACTTAAAAACTAATAAACTTTAAAAAACCATATATATTTAGGGTGTACAGTGTCATAGTTTGATTTGGCTACACATTGGGAAGCAAGCACTGTAGTCAGCTAACTATCCATCACTTCACAGTTCTTCTTCTGTATGTGTGGTGAGAACACCTAAGATCTACTCTCTTAGCAACAGTTAAATACAGTTAAAAAGAGGTGTTTGTGTTCTTATTTTTTTTATATTTATTTTTGAGAGAATACAAGCAGGGAGGGGCAGAGAGAAGAGGACAGAGAATCAGAAGTGAGCTCTGTGTGGACAGGCTGACAGCGGCGAGCCAGTGTGGGGCTCAAACTCACCATCCGGAAGATCATGAGCTGACCTAAGCAGAAGTCCGATGCTGATACTCCACCAACTGAGCCACCCAGGTGCCCCTGCGGTTTTGGTTTTATTTTTTTTTAATGTTTATTTCTTTTGGGGGCGCCTGGGTGGCTCAGTCGGTCAAGCATCGACTTCAGCTCAGGTCATGATCTCTCAGTTCATGGGTTCGGGCCTGGCATCGGGCTCTGTGCTGACAGCTAGTTCAAAGCCTGGAGCCTGTCTTCAGATTCTGTCTCTCCCTCTCTCCCTGACCCTCCCCTGCTCACGCTGTCTCTGTCTCTCAAAAAAAATTTTTTAATGTTGTTTATTTATTTTTGAGAGGGGCACAGAGAGAGGAAGATACAGAATCCGAAACAGGCTCCAGGCTCTGAGCTGTCAGCACAGAACCCAACATGGGGCTCGAACCCACAAACCGTGAGATCATGGCCTAAGCTGAAGTCAGATGCTAAACCGACTGAGGCACCCAGGTGCCCCTGTGGTTTTGGTTTTAAAACAAACGGCCCAAGGCAAAGTGGTATATGGGATCAAATCTGTGCAAAGCCCTTGCGCTGTCTCTGGTTGCTGGAATGTCTGTGGCAGCTCCTCTGGTAAAACACCTGAAATCCTCACTCCCCTCATAATAATTAAGGTCAGCATAAAGTATAGGAGAATTTCATGGCATTTTCTCAATACAAAAACACTGACCACGGGGCGTCTGGGTGGCTCAGTGGGCTGAGCGTCCAGCTTCGGCTCAGGTCATAATCTCATAGTTCATGGGTCCAAGCCCCACGTCAGGCTCTGTGCTGACAGCTCGGAGCCTGGAGCTTCTCTTCAGATTCTGTGTCTCTCCCTCTCTCTGACTCTCCCCTGCTCGCACTGTCCCTCTCTCTCCCTCCCTCCTTCCCTCTCTCTCTCTCTCTCTCTCTCTCTCTCAAAAATAAATTAAAAAACAAAAAAACATTTTTAAAAATCTTCAAAAATACTGAACACATCAAATCGGGTATTGTCACTAAAACTGCTACGCTGTACACTAAAAAAGAAGAAAATACTGCAGAAAATAATAACTTGAATCAAATGCAACATAAAGAAGACGCAACTTTAAGTTCTCTCCTAAATTATTAAACACAGCATAAGATTTAAAGTTTCATCCCAAATACCCATCAATTTTCTTGAGTACCATTAAAAACCACCACCGAGCTTTGCACGGTGGCGGGATCATAGCCAATGAGGTTTCTCCGAGGCACGATTATTGCTAATTGAAAAACCACCACAACTATGGAACGAACACAGAGAATGTACTTGGCATAGAATCTATTTATATTTTTCTTCAACAGAATTAGACTGCACATGATCAAATGGCTCATTTAAAAAATACAATTATTCCCTTTCCCAAATAGAATTTTTTCTCTTAGCTTCAATTTTATAGATCCAATTTTACAGGAGGTCCCTCATAAAAAAAAATTCTAATGTAAATAAGTTTTAATGAGCAGCATTTCTATACATACAACTAGGAGATTTATGGCACGAAAACAATGGAAATTTTTCATGCCTAAATCAATTTGATACTTATTTTTGATACTTTTTAATTAGCCTTTTTAATTAATTAAGATACTTTTTAATTAGACTCCATTACAGATAGAGTATTTTGCAATAGCCTGCGGCCAAATGCTATCAAAGGCAGCCCTTGATCTGATCTCAATAGAAAACTTTCATTATAGATCAGTAAAGTCCACTTAAAAGGGAAAAAAAAATTCGCCTGATATAAATACCAAGCTTCTCTGGTAAGGTTTAAAGGATTCTCCACAAAACTTTTAATTTACAAAGGTCCCCAAAATGTTTTTTTTCCATTTTTCCCCCCACCCCGAGAGAAAGAGAGCAAGTGGGGGAGGGGCAGAGAAGAGGGAGAGGGAGAGAACCCCAAGCAGCCTCCACACTGGAGCGCGACGCGGGGCTTGATCTCACGACCGTGAGATCATGACCGGAGCTGAAATCAAGAGTCAGTCGGTCAAGCTGGGGCACCCAGGAGCCCCCCGCCACAAGACGCTTCCGACGCTCCAGGTGAGGAACAGACGTTGATACCAAACGACACTCACCTTCCGATAAATCATATGGCACATGGCAACTCTGAGCCGCATGCCAGCGCACTGGACATGGTAAAAGTAGAGGTGGTGCAGTATGGCCAGAACGAGCGTGCAGGCGGACAGCACCGCGGCGTAGATGTAGGCTTCGTGCAGGGCCACGGCATCAGCAGGATTGTGGTTTTCAAAATAACTAATAATCTTCCCCAAAAATATGGGCTGGATTACTTTGGTGCCTTCCTAAATAAAAGGAAAGAAAAAAGCCTTAATGAGAAATACATATCATACCAATTTTTCTTAACACGAGCTTTACTTTTATTACTAACATGTTTGGTTTTTTTTTCTTTAACGTTTATTTATTACTGAGAAACAGAAAGAGACAGAGCATAAGACAGGAGGTCAGACAAAGGGGGAGACACAGAATCTGAAGCAGGCTCCAGGCTCTGAGCTAGCGGTCAGCACAGAGCATGACGCAGGGCTCAAACCCACGAACCGTGAGATCATGACCTGAGCTGAAGTCAGACACTCAACCGACTGGGCCACCCAGGAGCCCCACTAACACGTTTTTTTAAAAAAAGCATTTTAACAAAGTACCACATTCATCATGGATCTCCAAGAAAAACAGAACGATTTCCTTCTTTACGATGAACAGGTATTGGTTTAAACCTAAGCCAAAATCCTAAGTGCAAAGGCGACAAAGCTTTAGCACGTCGTGCCTGGGACACTGCGGATGCCCATCAATAGGACAGCCAGAGTCTGAGAATGCGTTTGGCAAACGATCAAGTAAGTCTTGGCCTACAATGAATCAGGAAGAAAGTGGTGAATAAATAAAACAGTAAGGAATCTGCTTCCACGTGGGCTGCCCAGGCTCACAGGCTGCCCATTTATTTCATCTGCACGCTCGGCATCCCAGCCCGGAGCCAAGTCAAGAACGGCTCATCCATGGGAAGCCCACTCTTCCAACCACACGCTGTGAAGAGGGAACCCTCCGATCTTTCCCAGCGCAAACTCCCCGTGGCAGTAGAGCCAGGGAACGGGGTCCATTCTCCAACTTGTGATGGAGGAAGGAGAAAGACCAGGCTTGCGAGGCCCCCAGGCTCTCAGCAGTGGGGTTACGTTAGCGCGTCTCTACCCCCAGAAGCCGGGCCTCCTGGAGTCACCGTTGAACACGACACCAGCCAAACCAAGAATCGTGCCACCAACGGTTCTCTATCAGCCCTACACGGCAGGTGCTAGTTGAGAAGAATTTTTATCATTTATTTTACTCCCTGAGGAAAACATTAAAATTCTTCATCAACAAGGGAGGAGGTACTGGGGCTTCCGAGGCCTTCGAAAGCAATTCTTCCCAAAGTAACAGCAAAAGTCGCCCCTCCCTCCCAGATGGCCACTTCACTCCACAACCTACTTCCACTTGTTTTTAATGTTTATGTCTAAGAGAGAGACAAAGTGAGAGAGGGGCAGAGAAAGAGGGAGAGAAAGGGGCAGAGAAAAAGGATCTGAAGCAGGCTCTGCACTGACGGCAGAGAGCCCAACACAGGGCTCGAACTCACAAACTGTGAGATGATGAGCGGAGCTGAAGTCGGACGCTTAATGGACTGAGCCACCCAGGTGCCCCTACTTCCATTCTTATAGGTCACCTTCCTCTGGCCTCAAAGAGAATCAAACACTCAATGCAAATCCACTTCACAGCACCAAAGGTAAACACACAGGCCTTCACCACCATTTCCTCCCATGCCAAAAGCTTGGAAATCTTTCAAGTACTGGACTTTGAAACAAGCATTTCCCCTGAGGCAATCTCTCCTGTGAACCCAGACGTGGCAAATAACCAACAGGCTTTCTGTCTATCCCGAGAGAGGAACCCACAGCAGAAAAGGGCAAGGGAACCCAACGAAAACGAAACCCGAAACAGAACTAAAATGCATTTCCTTCCCAACCAACTAGTTCCTTCAGGACATTTACAGAAAGATGTTCCCATCCCATCACATGGCTGTGACATTAAACCCAACACTGCCCGCACATGCGCACACACGTTCCCAGGCTTGCCTTGCCTTCCGTGACATCGTGACTACAAGGAAATGCTGTTTATTAAAGAAGACGATCAGATCTCAAGAACAAAGGCTCACTGTTACGTGTCCAGCAGGTCCAATCATTCATCTCAAGAAGAATTAAGAGTTTAAGAAAGCAACCCAAAGACACAGGGTCACAGAACAGACTGTTTCGGAGAGTACGGAGATGAAAATCTGGAGGCTTACACAGTGAAGCCAAAACCCCAGGCTGTACCTTGGGGAGTCCCAGCCCCGCGGGCGGATACACCCCAGGGCAAGCCACCAGAAGCCCAGCAGAAAAACCTACACCACCCTACCCGAGGCACAGAAATACCTGCCTTGCCTTCAGAGGAGTCCAGGCACAACTAGATGAGATACAACTGCTCAAAGCGCCCTACCACCAGCACAAACATCAGTATAAACTAAGATCACCTTATTATAGAGGAGTCCTGGGAAGAGATCTATTCTATCCTTCTTGCTGCTGTTTATTTCTTGAGCGAGAGCAAGAGAGAGAACGAGCATACACACAAGCAGGAGAAGGGGGGAGAGAGAGAGAGAGAGAGAGAGAGAGAGTGAGAGAGAGAGAGAGAGGGAGGGGGAGAGAGAGAGAGAGGAGAATCCTAGGCAGGCTCCATGCTATCAGCACAGAGCCTGATGCAGGGCTGGAACCGACAAACTGAGATCATGACCTGAGACGTAGCCAGACACTCCACTGACTGAGCCACCCAGGGCCCTGAGACCTATTCTGTTCTTAGTGGCAGAGGCCAGCCTCACACGGGCTTCCAAAATCCGCTGCTGCTTACAGGCAACAACACAGGACAAGGACTCTTGAGAAAAGTTGCTCATAAAAGCCAACTTTTCAAGGGGGTTGCTTGAACTTTCACTTCTTTACTTTTTTAATTTTTTAAGCATTTTTGAGAGACAGAGCATGAGCAGGGGAGGGGCAGAGAGAGAGGAGACGGAGACACAAAATCTGAAGCAGGGTCCAGGCTCTGAGCTGTCAGCACAGAGCTCAACGTGGGGCTCAAACTCATGAACTGCGAGATCATGACCTGAGCTGAAGTCAGAAGCTTAACCGACTGAGCTACTACCTGAGCGCCCCTAGAAGTTTCCCTTCTAAGCAGATTTTTTAATTTAACCATTATGAATGCAATCTTTTTCAAACAAGTCACCTAGGGGCATCAGGGTGGTGGCTCAATCAGTTTAGTGTCCGACTTCAGCTCAGGACATGAGCTGTGAGTTTGTGAGTTTAAGCCCCGAGTCAGGCTTCACACTGATGGTGTGGAGCCTACTAGGGATTCATTCCCTCTCTCCCTCCCTCTCTGCCCCTCCCCCTGCTCATTCTCTCTCTCTCTCTCTCTCTCTCTCTTTCAAAATAAACAAACCTAAAAAAAAAAAATGTTAAAAATAAATAAATAAGTGCCAAGCCCAGGAGCAGGTCTCCAGGAATGGCCCTAAGCTGAGGTACAAACCGCCTTGGAGAATTCAAAAAATCTATTTACTTCCTGCCCATCAGCTGAGGTCCGGCCTGAAGTGTCAGGCAAACGTGTGCCTCCTACAGCCTCATCGGGACCAGATCCGATCAGCACAAGTGGCCTTGGTCACCAGCCAACGCTGGCAGCTGCCTGGGGCTATTTCCAAGGGTCCCAGGTAGCAGACCTACGCCTGGCCTCCCTGGCCCCCCTTCCCCGGTCAGGGCACGGGCCCTGGGAGCACACCGGCCACCCCAGGAGCACAGCTCAGGCAGATACCGCACCTCTCCCAGCACAGGCCCCAACGGCATGGGGAGGAGTCTTCACCTAGGCATGTCCCTGATGAGGCTGCAGGCTACCCCTCGCTGCCCTTGAAGCTCTGGGCAATAAGAGACTTGCTCTGTCCCCACCATGTCCCCACAGAGATGCACACAGGGGCCAGGCGGACCAGGAACTCGCAGGCTGTTCCGTTCAAGTGAGTGGCTGCCTGCAAGGTCACGGTGCTTGACAGCTCTGCGAGCCTTGCCATGTCCCTCAGTGATACCTGGACGGAGGTTCTCACTCCTTTGAAATCCAACCTCCAAAGCCTCACCGTGGCCTGCATGGAATACCCAGGCCAGATGCCCCAGCCCGCAGGGAATGCCCTCCGGGACTGCACAGAACACCCCGCCTGCACAGAACGCCCTGCCGGCCCCACTGGTGCTGCGGTAGTGCCCGGGGAAGACCCTGCCCAGGCGCCGGCTGGGAGGGAGCACTACTTGGAGACCGTGGGTCACCAGCAAGCCTGACGCTTTCCAGAAGATCCTCAGGCTGAGCTCAGATCCTCCACTACCTAAAACATAAAGGCCAGCAAGCAGCACAGGACATCACAAAAGAAGAAGCTGCTTCATAGCAGGGCGCCTGGGTGGCTCAGCTGGTTAAGTGTCCAACTTCGGCCCAGGTCATGATCTCACGGATTGTAGGTTTGAGCCCCGAGCCGGGCTCTGTGCTGACAGCTCAGAGCCTGGAGCCTGTTTTGAAATCTGTCTCTCCCTCTCTCTCTGTCCTTCCCCTAATCACACTGTCTCTGTCTCCCAAAAAAAAATTACTGTTAAAAGAAAAAAACTTAAGAAGCTGCTTCATAGAGTGTGTTATTAAACTAATATTCTGGGGCGCCTGGGTGGCTCTGACAGTCAGTGAAGCGTCTGACTTCAGCTCAGGTCATGGTTTCGCCGTTTGTGGGTTCAGGGTACTCTGTGCTGACAGTCAGAGCCTGGAGCCTGTTTCGGATTCTGTGTCTCCCTCTCTCTCTGTCCCCCCTTGCTGGTGCTTTGTCTCTTTCTCTCTAAGATAAATGGTAAAAAAACAAAAATAAAAATAACAAACTAACATTCATTGCACCAAACTCAGTAACTACCTTTAATCATTGTGAACCCAAAACAGTGCCTGAAAAGTGACTTTGAAAGGTAAGAGATCCTCACTTAGCTCCAGCACTAAAGCCATTTCTCACTTCTCCAGAACAGGCAAGTCTAGGAAAACAAGGGTTGTGAGCGCTGGATTTCAGGCTCCTTGTGCTGCCGGAGAAGACTCAAGGTTGACTTCCGGGTGTGCTCTAACCCCGTGAGCGGCCACAGCTTCCCGCCACCAGGAATAAAGGCTCTGGCGCACTTTCTCTTAATGACACGCGGCAAGAAGGGTCACCTCGGAGGCCACCGTCTCCTGTTATACTGGAAACCGCCCAGATACGGGCCTCAGCACAGCACGAAGGAGCACGCACGCCCCAGGCAGCAGCCCGGGTCCCCTCCGCACCTGACTCGGCCGCCGCCCAAGTACACCCCAGGCTGTCACCACCCCCTGCATGTGGGAAGGCACCACACCCTGGAACTAACCTGGGGTTGGCACCCGTGCACACACACGCCCACTCGGGGACTCGCAGGGACACCACCTCTCAGCAGGGAGCCAGGTGCACCTGCTGTTACCATGGAGAGAACTCAGCCACCGCCCAGATCATCTAGGTGCCCTGAGACTCCGGTGTTCCTGCTGGTGGGTCCCCAGGAGCTCATCCAGGATGGTGTCTTAAGAATGTGGATGGATGTGGACGCCTGGGCGGCCCAGTTCGTTAAGCATCTGACTCTCAATTTCGGCTCAGATCATGATCTCACTGGTTCATGCCCAGCCTCGAGCTCTGAGCTGACCATGTGCAGCCTACTTTAGATTCCCTCTCTGTCTCTCTCTCTCTCTCTGCCCCTCCCCTGCTCACACACTCTCTCTCTCAAAATATGTAAACTTAAAAAAAAAAAGGAAAAGAAAAAGAAAAACCAAGAGTGTGGATGGATGTTAAGAACTTAGGCACCGGCAGCCACACCCTCATCCACTTGGGGACAGTGGAGAGTACAGGTGACTTTCTAAGGCACTCCTGGGTGACCTCAAGACACCATGCTGCTGCTGCCAGTGTCAACACCTCAGCCACTTCCAGCTCCCAGGGGACACGGCCACCAGAGCTCAGAAGTGGCAACCCCCGTCTCACTTCCTATCCAGGGAGTTCTTAGCATCTTAACTTTTATGCCTAAGCCAAGTTCATTCAAGATGCATGCATCTGAGACCCTGAAGTCAAAGTCCTCAAAAGAAGCCTTCCCACCACTAGATGAGCTGCCAGCCATCACGATGGTCAGGCTCGTCAGTCAGAGCACCCCCAACACTGAATCCCGCTCCGTCCTACGAACTACTACTGTCACTGCTGTCACTACAAAGTCGGCCTCTACTGCTGCTAGTAACACGACTGCTGAGCAGGAGTCTCCACGGCTCTGGCCACCAGCAGCAGTAGTAATGCCACCAGTAACGGTGCTGCTGCCGCCACCGCCAGCAACACCCCTGCTGAGACTGAGCACCGGTGCCACTGCCACCACCGCCAAGCATGCACCTACCGCTGTTGCTGCCAGCAACACCACTGCTGAGACTGAGCACCGATGCCACCCCGCCACCGCCGAGTACGCACCTACCGCTGCCACCGATGCCGCAGCCAGCAACACCACTGAGGAGACCAAGCACCAGTGCTGCCGCCGCGACCACTCCCGGGTATGAGCCCCTCCCACCACTGCCACTACCAACGCTAATGCGGCTGAGCACGAACCCCCACATCTGCCAGACTCTACTCCCCGACGCCCAACATCCTGAAGGAGGCCGGCTCTCTCTAGCAGCTACACCTTCATCCAGCCCCCCGTCCCGGGACCCCCTGTTCCCCCAGGTAGGCAGTCGCAGGCCGGATAACTCAGTCATCAGTGCTCCCTGCACCGAAGTGGGGCCTCTCCTCTCAGGGAAAAGCCCAGCCTCTGTACCTCAGGGCTCTTCTCCCAAACCCAGCGAAGACCTGCAGCGCAGGCTGAGACGGGCTCTAGCCGCCATGTGGGCAGACCCCACCCCAGAAGGCGCCAGCACGCTAGGCGAGGGAAGCCCCAAGTCCAAACCCACCACGAGGGCCATCCTTCTGGTGCCTCGTCTTCAGGACTCGTAGCAAAGGGAAAGCAGAGAACCGGGGGCAGCAGAGGAAGGCTGCTCCAGGACACCAGCCAGCATGGAGGTCACACGTGCCTGCCGCCCCCACCCAGACACGGGGCCCACGCCCAAGGCTCCAGGGCCTCCCACCAAGCAGAATCCACGAGTGCCCTGCTCTGTGAGGTCAGCAGCCACATCTGATCAGGAAATACTGCGCGCGCGCACACACACACACACACACACACACACACACAGGCCACAGAAACAACAACTTGTCACCTAGTACATTTCAAACTGAGACTTGCTGTGACCATGTAGAAACACCATCACTGGGACAGCTGTCCATGGGTCAGTGACAAGCCAGGGTGGCCCAAGGGGCTCCTGCATCCTCTGCCTCCCCCTGCCCCCATGAATCCCACTGCTCTGCATCTCCACCCTGCCCTTAACAAGCTACGGCATTTATCTAGGTGGTGATGGGTGCCCCATATACTTGTCCCCACCCTCGGGCCAATCCTCCTTTGTCATCAGTCTCCTCAGACCATCCAATCCTGTTAGCTGACAGACTCTCTGGTTTCCTCCAGTTACAGAAGACAGAGGTACGACAGAGCCTTGTGCACCGGAGCTGCCCCTCCCCCATGCAAATCCACCAGCCTGCACGCCTCACGCCCAGCACTTAGCACAAGCCATTGCCCTTCTCCACCTAAAATACCGTTTTCCTGACAACCACAGCTTCCATCCCTAAGACCCGCATACACTCACAGGCCCACCATTGTCCCTAAGGCAGTACCGAAGGACCACAGAAAGCATGAGCCACATAGGTAGATGGGCAGCATCCTTCCTGGGGGCCGCAGCCCAGAACATGCCCAGGCTCACTTGCACCATGCCCAGAGAACACGGTCTTACTGGAGGAGCTGGACAGAGGCCCTTCAGGGTAACAGAGGTCAAGGACGTGAGGACGTTCTGCCTTTGGTTTTCCACTGCACATCACTCCTACACTAGCCACATGCCCCGCTACCAAAGCCCTCCTTCCAACCAGCGGTCCACCCCCGTAACCAGGGACAGGAAGCTAGAACAAGTCGTTTGTGAATCCTCCAGAATTCATGAAGCCAGCGCTCCTACACAACGGGGTTCTGGCTTGTAGGACAGGTCCTTCTGGAAAGAGAGCAACCTAGAGAAACGTGTTCTTGGGAGCTCTGGCCGGCTCCACCTTCCACACGGAGCCCCGGGGCTCTGCACCCCTGGAAGGGAGAGGCAATAATCCCTTCTTGGGAAAGCAGTTATCAGATCTGGCCTGGTCCAGTTAGCTACTATTTGCTGAGCACCTGTAACATGTTCTGTGTTATTCTGGGCTCTCGCCAAACGGAATTCCTCCAAACCAGAGCATACACATTCCTTGAGGTTGGCGAGTCGCCTTTGGGTCAAGGATCACTCTTAGCATTTATTGCACTTACCGAGCACCGACACTATCCCACATGTCATGAGGCTTCACAGCCCCTTCCTCCCGCAGCGCTGCATTCTAATTAGCTAGAAGATAAATAATAAACCCCTCACCCCCACCCCGCGTGAGGTCCACTGAAGTATCTGCCCGATCTGAAGATGAACACCCCCGCTGAGCTACATCATGTTCCCTAGACATGTTTTATCTTCAGACCTTAATCCACTTGCCCCTGCCCCCGGTAGTGCCACCACCGCAGTGCCCATCCGCACACGCTGAGAAACGACGCACTGTGTATGTGTATAAAAGCCTTTACCTCGGGGCGCCTGGGGGGCTCAGTCAGTTAAGCGTCCACCTGCGGCTCAGGTCATGGTCTCACAGTTCGTAGGTTTGAGCCTCTCGTCAGGCTCTGTGCTGATAGATAGCTAGCTCAGGGCCTGGAGCCGGTCTTTGGATTCTGTGTCTCCCTCTCTCTCTCTGACCCTCTCTTCCCTGCTCATGCTGTCTCTCTCTGTCTCTCAAAAATAAATTTAAAAAAAATTTTTTTTTTTTTTAATAAAAGCTTTTACCTCAATTAGCGTAAAAATTCCCAAAACCAGGTAGGATTTCCAGTAACACTTTATGATCGCTTTCGTTAAGGAAGGCTTCCGTGCGTCTTTCTCTGCTCTCAAAATTTCTTTATCCCAGTGCCTGAAAGAGAAACAAAGCCCGGTGAGAAGCGCACACCGGCTATGGGGGGAGCGGTCACAGCCAAAGCTAAGTGTTGATTCCGGGACATTCTGTTTGTTCCAGCGCCCTCTGTGGCTGCTTCACTGGCGCTTCACCCAGTGTTCGGGGCTCCTGAAAGATGTGTGGTGCGGAATCTGAAGCACCAGAAAGATATGCCTCGAGGGAGAACGTTCCAGTCTCGTGAAACCAATCATGGCCAAGCATTGCTGGATTTACAGCGCCGTGAGCAACCCGGAACAACAGACATGAGTCCAGACAGCTTCCCCCAGTGATAGCATCTCTGGGGACAGATCTGACATCCGCGGCCTTTGCGCTGGCCACCTCCATCCCACAAAGGCACAGGAAACACACCCTTTCCCCCTGACACCAACGTAGGTGAAGCCAGGGGGCAGCCTAAGGGAAGGGGAGTGTGCTAATTCCGGAAAGGCCTAAAGGCGGGCCAGACCCATCCCGAACCACGAGACACACGCATGGAAATTCTCATCCTGCACATGGCTTACCCTTGCAACTCCTCTCCAAGATGCTTTGAGCGATCTTCTGGAAGCACCGAATACATATCATCTTCCTCTAATCTCCGTTTGTGACCGATTTTAAACAAGGGGTTCAGCCACCTGTTAAAAATTAAGAGAAAAGGAGGGACACATCGCCAAATTACACATCTGTGTCATTAGAACTTACATGCATGGCATTTGTTTAAAAAGGGGGGGGTCTAAAAGATAAATATCGTATGATTTCACTTATATTTGGAGTCTAGAAACAAAACGAATAAACGAAAAGCGGAATCAGACCCATAAACACAGGGAACAGAATGGAGAGGGAGGGGGAGGTGCAAAGGTGGAGCTGGAGGTTCAGGCTTCCAGTCACGGAAGGAGAAGTCCCAGGGGTGAAAAGTCACAGCATCGGGAAGACAGTTAATGGTGTTGTTGGGGTTTTTTTAGGATTTTTTTTTTTTTTGCAGAGCACTTTTTTCATTTTTTTTATAATAGTTTATTGTCAAATTGGTTTCCATATAACTCCCAGTGCTTCTCCCCACAAGTGCCCCCCTCCATGACCATCACCCGCTTCCTCTCCCCCTCCCCCTTCCGCCCTCAGTTCATTCTCAGTATTCAATAGTCTCTCATGATTTGTGTCCCTCTCTCTTTTTAAGTAATCTCGACACTCATCGTGGGGCCCAAACTCACAACCCCAAGGTCAAGAACTGCATGCTAGGGGCGCCTGGATGGCTTAGTCGGTTAAGCATTCGACTTCGGCTCAGG